>WBMV01006548.1:11653-24605 GCA_013396655.1 Campylorhamphus procurvoides | reverse complement strand
GGGGGGGTGGGGGAGGAAGGCAGCGAGCGAGCGGGCGAGGCAGCGGCAGAGCCCGGCGGCCACCATGGAGCTGGCGATGGAGAACCTGGGCAGCCTGCACGGCGTCCCGCACTCGCAGCCCGCCGAGCTGCTGAGCCCCGCGCACGGGCGGCAGAGCTCGCACCGCAACCTGGTGCCGCACGGCCGGCCCGCCATGGTCTCGGGCATGGCCTCCATCCTGGAGGGGGGCGATTACCGCGGCGAGCACAGCCTGGGCGCCCCGCTGCACCCCGCCATGAGCATGTCCTGCGAGTCGCCCTCCGGCATGAGCCTGAGCAGCACCTACACCACGCTGACCCCCCTGCAGCACCTGCCGCCCATCTCCACCGTCTCGGAGAAGTTCCACCACCCGCACCACCACCACCACCACCACCACCCGCACCAGCGCCTGGCCGGCAACGTCAGCGGCAGCTTCACCCTCATGCGCGACGAGCGGAGCTTGGCCTCCATGGGCAACCTCTACAGCCACTACCCCAAGGACATGCCGGCCATGGGGCAGCCCCTGTCGCCGCTGCCCAACGGGCTGGGCAGCCTCCACAACGCCCAGCAGCCGCTGGCCCCTTATGGCCCCGCCGGCCACTTGCCCAACGAGAAGATGCTCTCGCCCAACGGCTTCGACTCGCACGCCGCGATGCTGTCCCGGGGCGAGGAGCACCTGGCGCGGGGGCTGGCGGCGCCGAGCTCGGCCATGATGCCGCCGCTCAACGGGATGCACCCGCACGGCCACCCGCACGGCCAGCCCGGCTCGTCGCTGCTGGGCGAGCGGGAGCGCCCCGCGCCCGGCCCCGGCTCCCAGCCCGGCGGCTCCGGCCAGGTGGAGGAGATCAACACCAAGGAGGTGGCTCAGCGGATCACGGCCGAGCTGAAGCGCTACAGCATCCCGCAGGCCATCTTCGCGCAGAGGATCTTGTGCCGCTCCCAGGGGACCCTCTCGGACCTGCTGCGGAACCCCAAGCCCTGGAGTAAGCTCAAGTCCGGCCGGGAGACTTTCCGCAGGATGTGGAAATGGTTGCAGGAGCCGGAATTTCAGAGGATGTCGGCGCTCAGGCTGGCAGGTAGGACACAGCACTGCACGGCACGGCACTGCTCGGACCGCCCGCCCCGCACCTCCGGGCGGGTGGATCAGGGGGTGCTGCGAACACGCGTGGGAACCCTTCGAGGGTTTCGGGGTACACTGGAGCCGGACTCAGCCGGCTGTCACTGACCCGGTTTGTGATCTTAAAACCAAAGGAAAGGGATTTGGATTTAAGGCGAGTTAGATCTAAGGCGACCCGCTCGCCTTCCCTGGCCTGCTGCTGCCCACGAGAGATGCGGGATCGCGGGTGGCGGCAGCAGCTCCCGGCCTCGGGGATTTCCCTCCCGGTCCCGCCGGACTGGCTCCTTGGCCCCGGGAGTATCCGGCCCCCGGCTCCTCCCCGGGGCCGCTCCGGGAGCTCCTCCGCGCTCGGTACCGGGGCCGCCCTCCGGGGAAGCTCCGGGCCACCCCGCCGGGGCTCCGCTCCCTCCGGGCACCGGCTGCGCTCGGCAGAAGGAGCGGGACCCCCGCGCCCCGTGTCTCCGGTTCCCGCGTGGGTTGGGATCCCGCTGCCGCCTCGGGCCGGGGCTGGGCCGAGGCTTTGCCGGAGAAACGCGGCTTTTCTGTGCGAAGGGAGGGCGGGGGTCGCGGGGGAAAGGACCTCGGGGTGGGGGGGACAGAAGGGGCAGCGGCCAGTGGGGACATGGCCGGGTGCGACTCGCCACCCCCGGGGAAGGGCCGGAGCTGTCGGCTCCGCGGAGCAAAGCCGTGGCGGAGGAAACACGCGTGTATGATTTTTAATCTATTATTTTAAGAAACCCGAGCTCCCCGTGGAGCCGGGCAGAGCCAGCGACGAGGACCCGCCGTTATTTATGGGGGAGAGCAGCGTTCATATGTATTTAGTGTAATTCAGTTGCTCTTTAATTAGGGCAGGGTAGTGGCATCTTTTAGTTCCAGTCGATGCCCTATTGAAAAGCAGTTAATAGAATGCAAATTGTTCCTGGCTTTACAAGGTTCTGGTAAATAAAGATTTAAACACTGCCACGATCGGCCGTTTAATGCCCCCGTTGTCTGGGCTAATTGAGCAGAGGGCTTGGGCTTCTGCCTCGCTAAAATTGGAAATAATAATAAATAATCCAATAATAACAATAATAAAATTAAAAATAACCGTGATGGTCGTGATCAAAAGGCGGCCTCAGCTGCAGGAAGGTCGGAGGGGTCCCTGTTCTCGGCCCTCCTCGGGGGGTCCTTGTCCCCAGCCCGGGTCAGGAATCTCTGTCCCTCGACTGGCTCGGAGGGTCCCTGTCCCTGCTGCCACCGCTCCGCTCCTCTCGCCGCTGTAGGAGGTTTGTTCTCCCTAAAATGGTTTTTCTTCCCCAACGCCGTTTCCCTCCGTGCCAGGGCCGCCATGTCCCCATTATTTGTTGGAATTAACCCCGCAGATTTCCCGGGAACAGCGTTTATTCATTTGCTTTCTATGAAAACAGGAAAAAACTCCCACCAGATCCGCACACCAATTGCCCGCCGTGAATCCACCCGTGTTGACCCCTCTCCCCACGCGGGCCCGACCGCCCCTCGCGGCTCGTGGAGGGGGCTCGGCCGAGCTGCTCCCCCGGCCCCATCGCTTTGTTCGCTGCCCCCGGCCCCGCTGGGACCCGCTTTCGTTTCGCTTCTGCCGCCTTCTATCCTGCCCTGGCCCGGCNGTAAAAGCGAAAAAAAGAGTGCTGGATGGAGGGCATGGCCGGGGCATGGGCTGGTACCGTCCTGATCCTGTTCCTGGTCCTGATCTTGGTTCTATTCTTGATTCTGTACCTATTCCTATTTCTGGTCCTGGTCCTATTCTTACACCTATTCCTATTCTTATTCCTATTCATATGCCTATTCTTGTTCCTAGTTTTGATCCTCATCCTGATCCTGGTCCTGGTCCTGGTCCCGGTCCCGGTCCCGGTCCCGGTCCCGGTCCCGGTCCCGGCCCGGGGCGGCCCGGCCGCAGGAGTCCATCTGATGGATTAGTCCGAGTCAGTGAGTCGCGGATCGATGCCCACGCCGGGCCCCTATAAATGGCACCCGCCGCTTTTCTCCTCTTTCCACCCCAGTTCCCCCCATTCCGCCTCCCCTTCCGCAGATGAACCATTAATTATTCAGCCGGGACACGGGGGGGCTGCAGCTCCCACCGCCCCCCGGGTTCCCTCCGGCTCCGCTCGCCCCAAGGGGCTCTGCAAAGGAGGGAGGGGTCCCACGGAGAAACATCTGGGCAGCAGCTGGCGGTGCCCAGCCCGTCCCCTCGGGCCATTCATCTCCACGACCCCAGGTCGTGGCCGCAACCCCCACGGCCCCGCTCCACGTTCAGTCCTACAAACTTCGCGACCACCCCACGAGCACCACCCGCACCAGTCAGTGGCGGAGAGCTCGCGCTGTGGCACTTTTGGGGGTCCCTGCAGCGCTCCGACCCCCCACCCGCTCCCCCGCGGGCTCTCGGTGCCCTGGGGGCCAAACGGGCATCGGCGTCGTTCCCGTGGGATGGTGTGGGAAGCGGGTGCGCTCCTGCACTCCCACCCCGCGTGTCCGCGGAGGGCAGTGGGTGCCTTCCCACCAGGAGCGTCCCTGGGTGCCCTCCGACCACCCGTGTCTGTGGGTGCGCTCCCACCCCAGCGTCCCCGCCAGTGGAAACCCCCTCCCCGCGACGGATTTATTCCGACACTCAGGACTAGGAAATTCGCTCGTGATTATTTCTCGGGAGGGCGACGACGTCGTTGTGTCCCTTTAGGGACACGGCGCTGCCCACTCGCCGCCTTCCCTCGTCCCTGACTCGAAGAAGCGCCCGGCCGATTCTCCCTCCCGTAGTTTCCCCCGAGATTCGTGTCTTTGCGTGGAATTCACCCCACGGGGGGGCACGGCCTGCCCAGAGGGGCCGCGGGCTGTGAGGGGGCCTGGGCAGCTCCCTGAGCCGGGCAGTTCCTTCTGCTTTTGCATTTGCTTCCCCTTTTCGCTCTCCCACGTTTCTTTTTATTTTTTCCATTTGCTCCATCCTCCGTATTTTCGTTCTCCTTTTAAATTTTTTTTCGTTTTCTATTTTTTTGTTGTTGTTCGTTTTGGTTTGTTTTCCTTTCTTTCTTTCTTTCTTTCTTTCTTTCTTTCTTTCTTTCTTTCTTTCTTTCTTTCTTTCTTTCTTTCTTTCTTTCTTTCTTTCTTTCTTTCTTTCTTTCTTTCTTTCTTTCTTTCTTTCTTTCTTTCTTTCTTTCTTTCTTTCTTTCTTTCTTTCTTTCTTTCTTTCTTTCTTTCTTTCTTTCTTTCTTTCTTTCTTTCTTTCTTTCTTTCTTTCTTTCTTTCTTTCTTTCTTTCTTTCTTTCTTTCTTTCTTTCTTTCTTTCTTTCTTTCTTTCTTTCTTTCTTTCTTTCTTTCTTTCTTTCTTTCTTTCTTTCTTTCTTTCTTTCTTTCTTTCTTTNTCTTTTTCTTTTTCTTTTTCTTTTTCTTTTTCTTTTTCTTTTCTTTTTCTTTTTCTTCGTCTCCTCCAAGGAATTTCCTCCCCCAGCAAATCTCGAAGCAGCACGAAACGTCATTATTAAAAAAAAAATAAACATACACAACAAAAACCAAAACACCCTCAAAACCACCCCGAAACTGCGCGCACGATCGCGGGGCTGGGCCAAGGCAAATGCCCGAGAGCTCTGACAACACCAATAATTAATATCGCTAATTAATTCTGCGAATTAATACACAGAATTGCCAGAACCAGGGACAAGATCGCGCTGAGCAAAACCTCTGGAAATATACATATATATAATTTTTTTCCAATAGTTTTGTTTCAATTTCAGCTTCTTTGAAACGACTTTGGCCCAACTACGGCTCCTCCGGGCCGGTGGTCGCGGCTCGGGGCACCGACACCGTCCCCGGGCACCGACACCGGCCCCGAGCACCGATATCGGCCCCGGCCCGGGAGGGTGGCGGAAAATCGAGGGCGGTTTCGCTGCTTTTCGTTCCGCGCGTGGCCGGAAAAGGTTTTGGGGGATCGGGAGGGAAAGGATTCGCGGCCGTAAAGTGGGGGGAGAAACGAGAGTTTGGGGATCCAGGCTCCCAGCGGCTCCTCCCGGCCCCGGGAACCGGAGAAGGATTCGGGAGAGGAGAGAAACCCTTGTTCTCGTCGGGAAAAAAATTGGGGTGTGTTTTGGTTTTTTTACTTCTTCCCTATTTTTTTTCTTAAATTAGTATTTTATTTGTTTTGGTTGGTTTTGTTTCCACGATTTTTTTAGCATCTTAATAGGGTTGGAGCTGGATGATCTTTAAGGACCCGTCTGATCCAAAGGGAATTCCATGAAACACAGGCAACTTTGTCCGCCGGTGCGGAGCCACCCGCTCGGAGCAGCCACCGCCGCTGTCCCCGCGTCCCGCACGGTGTCCCGCACTTCCCTGTGTCCCGCACCTCGCCGTGCCCCGCACCCCGCACCGCACCCCGCACCGCACCCCGCACCGCGCCACCGCCTTATCAGCGCGCCGGGGCCGCCTCGCTCCGCCCGCGGCTGTTTTTCTGTTTGCTCCCAATGTGCGCCTCAGAAGGGGCCAATAAACCTCCCGCAGGTTAAACATTAAATGGGGTTCCTCCCCCCACCCCCCGAAGAGGAAATAACCGCGTACAACCCACCCGTGTCCGTGGGGTGCCGCTCCCCCAAACGCCGCTCCCCAAATTCCCCCCGGGCTCAGCTCATCGCCTGGCCGGGAGGCACCTCCAGAGCCGGGGTCACACCCGGGGCTTTTCTTGCTGCTTTTGGGGTTTTTTTGGGTTCGCATTTCGGGTGGGTTTTTGTTGGGTTTATCTTTTTCTGGGTGTACAACACGGGGGTGATATTTTTTCCTTGTCCTGTCAATCGCCACTGAAACCATAAGGGAGAGATAACAGAGAAGAGAAAACTCTCAGAGTGACCTTTGAATCAATTTGAAAAACCTCATTTAACTGATAAGTCTTGAAAGGCCCAGAACTAATTTGAAAATACATCTATTAAAATCTCATTGCCGCTGCCTGGGAGCTGCTGGGAAGGGTGTGCGAGGCGACTTCCCGGGGTCGGGGGAGCCGGGAGAGCAGGTTTAAGCCCTGGTCAACAAAGAAATTGCAGAGCTGCCTGCAAAACGATGGGGCTTAAACCAGGAGAAAAATAAGAATATTAAGAGAAAATGGGTTTTTCTTCCGCAGCTCGTGAGGAAAGAGGAGATTTACAGCATTTCCCTGCCATAACCAGGCACGGAGTCTGCGATTGCAGACAGAATATTGGATTTTTTGTTTTTTTTTTAGCTTCAGAAAACAAATCCAATATTTTCTCATTCTGCTCAGAGCAGCTGAAGGGCTGGGGAGCCTGTGGCTCTGGGGGGGCAGCCGTGCCCCTCCGAGCAGCTGAGGGAGAAGCTCTGCTCCCATCACTGGGTTTTCTGCCCGGCTTCCTCGGTGCCAAAATAGCAGAGGAGGAAGAGGGATGGTGAAGGCAGGGGAAGAAGAGCAGAAATAGGGCCCTGGCGCCTGTTTTCCTGCCATGGGAACATCTCACCCTGCCCTGGGCATCACCTGGGTGCAAAGGAAACAAAAATTCCTGCAGAAACTTCCCAGGCACATGGAGCTCCCCGTGCGAGGCTGTGGCAGGGCTCAGCCCAGGGTGGGAGGGCTGAGCTGCAACACCAACAATAAAATAAGAGGAAAAATTAAAATAAACCCCATCAGAGCCTGGTTTGAAAGGACAGGGGCTTGGCAGCTCACTGGGGGTTCAGAGATCCAACTTGTCCTCCTGCTCCAGACCTTGGGGTGCAATGTGGGTCTCCCCTGCCTCAGGATGGGCTCTGTCCCCTGTGGGAATCGCTGCCTCCCTGGCTGTGACAGAAGCTGGACCCGTCACTCAGCCACCAGAAGGGTTTTCCCCCACGCTGCCTGATTCCCTGAGGTTTTTTGGAAAGGCTCAGGCAGAAGGAGCCCTGCCTCCTGAGGAGGAATGGAGGCATCAGGCAGCTTTGTTCTGTCCCCACCCCATGTCCACAGGCCTACATGGCTCTCTTGAAGCTCCTTTTTGGAGCTGAGCTGAGATGTCTGAATTCCTGTGGCTTAGCATGAAGCTGAGGCTTAAATCAACCCAGGATGAGTCCCATCAACCCAGGATGAGTCCCATCAACCCAGGATGTGCTCTTGGCCATGACCCGACTCCTGCACAGCACCAAAGGCAGCACAGAGGGGTTGGGGCCAACCCCTGGCTTTGGAAACTGGCCAAAAAGGGAAGCTGGAGCCAAAAATTTCTCCCTCCAGCCCATCCACCCTGGGTGGGTGCAATGGGAGCAATGCAGGAATGTGCTGGGGCAGCAAGGGGCTGGCGAGCAGCTGGTGGCAGGTCTTGGCAGGGAGTGCATTTATTCCTGGCTTCGTGCAGGACTGTGGCCATTGAGCAGCAAATTTTGCTGATTTAATGGAAATTCAAAAATCATGTTAATACCTCGAATGATACAGAGCATCTCCAGCAAGATGTAAACCAAGACAGGCTTGGACAGGAGTAATGGATTTTTAAAACGTTTGGCGTTGTTAAAATACAGTGAAACAAAAAGGCAACGTGGATTGTCTGGTGCTGGAAGGAGGGACCAGGGCATTTAAAAAATAAAGACATTTGTGTGGGCAGGATTTCAAGAATGACCTTAATAACTCAATTTTAACATGAGGGATTTGCATCCATTAGGGATCTGCATCAATGCTCTAAGTACGGGTGGTTTCTGCAGTGCAAGAGGAGGAGGTTCAAAGTTATTTAAAAAGGATCTGAGGGGGTCCAGGGTATCCCATGAGTGGAGAATTTGGGGTTCAGGGTGTTGCACAGGTGGTGAGGTCAGGGCATGGAGAAGACAATGATTTGTTGGAGCAAAAATGGGGCTGGAAGTTCTGCATGGGAAGAGGAGGTGCATCCGTGTGCACCCACATACACAAACACACCCCCACAGTGGGTGGGAAGTGGGCAGGGATGGTGGGCTGAGATGGCCATGGCTTCAGGATGCTCATGTTCCTTGTCCCCATCCTGCTGTGGGCACTGGCTCTTTGCCCTGTTATTTGGGATCAGCAAATCCTTCCTTCACCTTCTCATCCCCAGGGTTTTGCCTCCAAGCTCTGCACTGCAGGACCTTGGTGCTCCAGCCAAACCCTGCCCTGATTTCCTCCATGCAGGAGAACTTTGTGTCACCGTGAGATGAGGCTGGGGAGCTGGGGTGTGGAATTCCGGGCAGCTGGGAGGTGGAATTTTGGGGAGCTGGAGGGTGGAATTTGCTCCTTGGCCTCCAACCTGGGAATGGCAGATGCCACCACCACTGCCCTGCCTTGGGAGACCTGGACCCGCCATCCTGCCTTGGTTCTGCATCTCTGTGATTGTCCTTTTTCTCTTCCCAAACCCAAGGTATGGAAATCACCATCAGGAGTGACTCCTTTGGGATTTGGGAAACCTCATCACTCTGGGCAGGCTGGGGATGGCTCAACTCTGCCCAGCTTGGGAGAAGGAGCTGGAAAATCCCCATATGAAGCAGGAGCCTGTTGAGGGGAAGCAGGGGCTGCTGTGGGAAGGCTGGGACTGGCTGTATCTGCTTGTTAGAAGGAAAATCCCAACATCTTGAGCCAAAAAAAAAAAAGAATGATGAGCAAATTGCAGCTTTTCCTGTTGCTTCTGGCATGGGCAGTGGTACCAACCCAGCCCTGCTGAGCCCAGGGCTCTGCTCAGAGCCCAGTGAGGGGAACAGGGGGCTGCTGGTCTCCCACCCAGGCTGGAGGAGAACCCAGGTCTTGTTCTGTTGGATGAACCCAAGAATACCTAAATATTGGGGGCTGGCAGGGTTGCGGTGTGCTGAGAGGGCTCGGTGCATGACACAGCTCTGCAAGGCACAGCTGGGAACATGACTCATGGGATTTGACTGCCAGGGACCCTACAAAAACCCCAAATAGACCAAAATTAGCAGAAACACCTCATGCCAAAGTCTTCAAAGGTGCTGGTGTCCCCAAGGAACCCCCACAGCAGCGCCTGGCATGGAGAGGGCACAGTGTGGGAAGGCCAAGAGCTGGGACAAGGTTGGCTCTGGGCACTGGGGAGAAATGTCCCAAAGCTTTGTCCCCCGTTCCCACACCAAGTGCCACCACGTGGCTGAAGGGACACGAGCTGTGATGTGCGAGGGTCCACAAGTCCCCCGTGCCTCAGTTTCCCCAGGGAAGGGGTGGGGAGGACGGTGCTTTGGCAGAGTGTGTATGAAGGGAACAGCACCGGGCAGGGTGTGACATCCCAGGAGCTCCACGGAACAGGCTGAACCTCCGAGGCGCACGAGGAGCTGCGGAGAGCGATGCCCCTTCGCTACTCCCGGCCGATAAAGAGCAGGTAATGAGCGAACTCTCTCCATTAGGGATAAAATTGCAAGTGTATTGGGAGCTGCTGACGGGCGATAGCATCAGGGGCTGACAGGGATCTCAGCGGCTCCCGCTGCCGCCGGCAAAGCTGCTCCCAGTGCGGAGCATCCCAGTGCCCGGCGCGGGGCTGGGGAGCACAGCGGGACGGGGCAACCACAGCATCCGAATTTTTCCGGAGATCTGGCACTACTCTGCATTTTCCCCCCATTTTCTGAGGGTCCCTTGTTTGCGCTCGCTCATCCACTGGATGAATTACGGGATCCATCTGTAATCCAGGACGGGATCTCCACTGGGTTTTGCTGGGTGGATGGACCAGCATCTGGCCCAGTTTGTCCCAAATGTGACGTTCGATGCCGTGGTGGTTTGTGCTTCCAAAGCCTCCCTGGGATGGAGGGGTCCCTTCCCCATCTGCCTCCAAACTCACAGGGGAGGAGGAGGAGGAGGAGGAGGAGGATGGGATGGTGGCACCATCCTGGGCTTTGGAGTCACCCCAAGGCTTTAACAGGAGGCCTCTGGAAATGGATCCCTGGATCAATGCCTGACGCTAATTCTCATTTTGGGGCCAAACTTCAGGATTTTATTGATGTTTCTCAAGTGGAAGGCAGTGAACCCCTCCCCTGATATTCCCAGGGGAGCTCCCATACAGCCAGAAAAAAAAAGAAATTGAAAAATAAATCATCCAAATCAGGGCATTTATTCAAGGAATGCTGATTTCAAACCAGCTCGCTTTTCCTGGAGAATATTTGGAAGCATCTCCCCAAATCCAAAACAGCCTTTTTCACCCCAAACTGGTCATTCCTCTGCCTTCAACACCTCCAAGAAAAACACAGATTATTTATTTGCTCTGGTTTTTGACAATGTCTCGAGGCAGTCGCCCTGCTGGTGGGTGCTGGGGGTGAGCCGGGTTCTTCAGCCCTGGGGGGGCTGTCACAGCACCTGGAAAATTGGGGGCCTCAGACCCCCCTCTCGGCCTCTTGTCCCAGAGCTTTTTGGGGATTTGTACTTTCCCTGGATGATGGATCCCTTCCAGTTGGCCCCAGGGTGCTGGCGGGGAGAGGGGGCAGCTCTCGGGCAGTGCCACCATCAGCTGGCAGAGACTCCCCCTGGGTGTCCCCTGTTCTGCAGGAACGGGAGAAAAGAGGCAGGAAGGGAAAGGGGGAAATGTGGGAAACAAAGGCACTGCTGGGGGGGGCTTGGGCAGAGCTGGGACACCCCGCAGGTCTCTCCTCCTTTCCTCTTCCTTCTTGTTTTCTTTTTTTTTTAAATTTATTTATCTTTTCCTCTTTTCTTTTTTCTTTTCTTTCCTTTTTTTATTATTTTTTTCCTTTTCCCCCTTTCTCTTTTCCTTCAAGCTTTCTTTTTCTTTTCCCTTTTTCTTTCCCCTTTTCCTATATTTATCACATTTTCTCTTTCCCCTTTTATTTCTTTCTTTCTCTTATCTTTTTTCCTATTCTTTCTTTTTCTTTCTTGTGTATTTTCCGTCCCTTTTTTCTTTTTTTTCTTCCTCTGCACCTCCTTTTNCTTCCTCTGCATCTCCTTTTCCCTCTTTCTTTTCTTCTTCTTCCTTTTCCTTTCTTCTTCCTTTTCCTTTCTTCTTCCTTTTCCCTTTCTTCATTTTCCTTTTCTTCGTTTTCCTTTTATTCTTCTTCCATTTCTTCTTCATTTTCCTTTTATTCTTCTTCCATTTCTTCTTCATTTTCTCTTTCCTCTTTTTCTCTTCTTTTTCTCCTTTCTCTTGATTCGTCTCTTTTCTTTTTTCTTCCTTTTTTTCCCTGCTCCTCTCTCTCATTTTTTCCTCCTCAACCCATTTTTCCCCCTCAACCCATTTTTCCCCCCTAACCCCTTTCCCAGCCAGCAACGGAATCTGCCCGAGAGAACCCATCCCTTTACCCTCCCCTAAAGCCTCTTCCCCGAGCTGCGCTGCCACATTTCACCCTCCCACATCCCCTGGGCTCGACAGGGAACACCCCAGGGAATAAGGCCGGGAATAAGGGGATGAATCCCCGGGATGAATCCCCCCTTCCCGCAGCCCTCCCCGCAAACCTGCCCGTGAGCTCCCGCCGCTCACGTCGCCATCAAAGTGATGTGCCAGCAATATCCAACACGCAGTTAAAGCCACTCGTGGGAGTTTCAATAAAATCGACCGGGCAGGATCAATGGGCTGCGCTGGCCCCATCCCCACTTTGGGGCGGGGGGGAGAACGGCAGGAAAAACACCCAGGGCTGCGGAATGGGGGGCGGTGGGAGGGGGGAGCTGATTACAAATCTATCCCATACTTGCCGTGATTAATTGCTGCTTTACCAGAAGGAACAGCTCGGTGTGGGGGTCATTTTTAAAGGTAACGCTGAGGCGGGGGATCTTCTCTGCCTCTGGAAGGGAGGAAGCTCCAGCCCTTTTTCCCCCATGGGTTTCACTCCCGGCAGGACGGGAGCAGGACCCGGGGCGGGCAGGGACTGCAGACACAGCGCGGGGTGATCATTTGGTGTCTCCAGCAGCGATTTGGGATTGGGAAGGGCTCCCTCCCAGCCGCTCGGACCCCAGTCAAAGAGCTGCCTGAGCTCTGCCTGATGCTGGTACCCACTCAGGTTCACGTTTCTGGGTGTTCCTCACCCAAAAGTCCCTCCCCAGGCGGGCAGTGGGAGCCTCCAGCCGAGCTCCGCGTCCTCCCCGGCGCTCGGGGGTCTCGGTGCTGCCCTGCCCTCCCCGGAGGTGCCCGGCTCAAATTAAAACATCATCCATCCTTACAGTGGCAGCGCATAATCCCTGGCAGATCAGTGCAATTACTGCGGGAAACGCCTGGGGAGCTGAACTAATAACGCCGGAGCGGTGTATTAAGAGTCACTGGCTTAGCACCGGCCACGCCGTGCTGGCCCCACGCGTGGGGGGATGGAGGTACCCCCGGGGGACAGGGGTGTCCCGGAGTGGCTGGGTGGGAGCGGGGGGGTGTTTTTCCTGCCCCTCCCCTGTGTTTGTGGGGCGGTGATGGGGTTGTGATGGGGCAGCGAGGGGGAAGGCACTGGGCAGTGATGGGACAGTGGTGGGACAGTGTAGATGGGGACAGTGGGACAGCTGATGGGGAGGTGATGGAGCTGCGATGGAGATGATGGAGCAGTGGTGGGGCTGTGGGACATCCTGGGACAGAGACCGGACACAGATGGGGTTGTGATGGGGCAGTGGGGCATCCGTGGGACAGAGATGAGGCCGTGATGGGGCAGTTTTGGGGCAGTGATGGTTCTNCAGTTTTGGGCAGCTTTGGAGCAGTTATAGGGTAGTGATGGAACTGTGATGGAACAGTGATGGGGCAGCTGTGAAGTAGTGAGGGGGCAGCCACCGAGCAGGGTTGGGACAGCAATGGGGCAGAAATTGGGCAGTATTGGGGCAGAAATTGGGCAGTATTGGGGCAGGCATTGGGCAGTGATGGGGCAGACACTGGGCAGTGATGGGGCAGACATTGGGCGGTATTGGGGCAGACATTGGGCAGTGTTGGGGCAGACATTGGGCAGTGT
>WBMV01006548.1:0-11029 GCA_013396655.1 Campylorhamphus procurvoides | reverse complement strand
AACCTGTGCCAACCTCACCACTCTCCTAACCAAGGATTCCTTCCCAATATCCCATCTATCCCTGCCCTCTGGCAATGGGAAGCCATTCCCTGTGTCCTGTCCCTCCATCCCTTGTCCCAAATCCCTCTCCAGCTCTCCTGGAGTCTTCTCTTCCCCAGGTGACCTCCTCAGCTCTCCCGGCCTGGCTCCAGCCCTTGGAACATCTCCGTGGCCTCTCTGGACTCTCCAGCAGCTCCAGGTCCTTCTGCTGTTGTTCCCCAGGGCTGGAGGCAGCTCTGCAGGTGGGGTGTCACCTGAGTGGGGCAGAGGGGCAGAATTCCCCCCTTTGCTGCTGCCGCTGCTGTGGGATCAGCCCAGGACACTCAGGAAACCCCCACCAACTCTCACCCTCCAACACTCCCACGTCCTTCTCCCCAGGGCTGCTCTCCATGCTTTCATCTCCCAGTCTGTGCTGGTGTCTGGGGGTTGCCCACATCCCTCCCCAGTGCTGGAAGCCAAGCAGGGCAGGTACCCCATGGTGGGGCTGGCCCTGAGCTGTGGGGGAGCAACTGGGATTTGGGGTCACCCTTGGAGCTGGGCTGTGGCACTGCTGATGGAGGGCTGGACACTGCCTTGAGGGCACTGGGTCCTCCTGGAGTGGGGTCTCATGGCTGGGAAGGGCTCCAGTCTGGACACCCCCTCCTGCGATGCCTGCTGGAATTAAGGGTTAATCTGGTGCATCCACTGTCCCTTTGAGGCCATCCCAGAGGCTCCTGAAACCTCACACACCCCAGCCTGGAGAGTTACAGACTGTCCTGGTCCTCAGTGCACCTCATGGGAAGAGAGCCAGCACCAGCTGAGGATTGAGACGGCCAAACCTTCCCATCTCACACTTGGTAAATCCACCCAATGCCAGATTTAATCAGGAAATTCAGAAAACTCTTGGTTGTTTTGCCCCCCGCCCGCTGCTTTTCCCCTCTCTTCAGTACATGTTCCATGGCTCATGATGGCTCTGGACCCACCCTGGACATCATCTCTGCTGAGGGAATCTCGGGAGCAACACTCTGATGAATTACACATCATTGATGCTGAACTAGTTCCTCATCCCTGCTTGGAGTGCTGGCTCTGGGAGCTGCTGAAGGCAGGAACAGGCTGATGGGAATCACTGAGCAGCAGCCCCTGGTGATGCCGACAGGAGATCCCTGCTGCTGCTTTCCTGCACAGAGGAGGGAGCACAGAGTGGACTGCACAGGACCCACAGCCACGGGACTCACAGGGATGTCACTCACCCCGGATTTCCATCACAGGCTCCATGTCCAGCTTTACTTGTTTCTCACAGAATCACAGAACGCTGGGTTTTGCTGAGTGGGAAATTGCCCACAAGGACCATCCAGTCCAACCCCCGGCCCTGCACAGACACCCCAACAATCCCACCCTGTCCCCCAGAGGATCATCCAAACCCTCCTGGAGCTCTGGCAGCCTTGGGGCCGTGCCCACTGCCCTGGGGAGCCTGGGCAGTGCCCACCCCCCTCTGGGGGAAGAGCCTTCTCCTGATACCCAGCCTAAGACTCCCCTGCTGAATCAAACCCCAAACTCCCTTTTTTCCCCCCGGATTCTGCATCTGGGGGCTCTTACGCCAAAGCTGAGCACGAACATCACTAACTCCAAGGAAATCTACTTCGGAGGGAGGAGGTTTTCCAGCTGCACCCCCTCCTCCATCCCTGCATCCTCCCTCTCTCCCAGAAGGCGATGACCTTCCCCCAGCGCTGCCGTCCCTCCGGCACTGCCGGCCCTGCCTGACTCCGGCACTTCATTAGCACCAATTTGCTCTCGTCACACTAAGTGGCTGTGACTGGGGAGCCGAGTGAGGAGAAGGAGCAGCCGGGAGCGCTCCCGGGGCTGCCCTGCCCGGCTCTGCCTCTCTCCGGGCAGCTGCTCCAGTGCCAAGCCGTGCTGGCAGCTTGGGCACCCAGGAGCCCGTGATGGCTGTGGCCCCCTGGAACAATAAAAGCAGCCTATCCCGGTCCAAAAAAATGCCTAAAAAGGAGGAAATGGGACAAATAAGGGGAGCAGCTTTCCAGCAGATGAGACGGCAGAGCTGGTTCCTCGGGTGCTGTGGAGGGCAGAGTGGGGCACCAGGTCCCCTTTTATGAAGGTCTCTGGAAAGGGAACTGAAAACTGAAACCTCTGCAGAAAGGAAGTGCTTTTAACAACAAACTCACCTTTTTAAGTCGCCTGAAACTGTTTGTGTGTCCCTGAGAGGGGTCTAGTGCAGTTGGCTCAGCCCAGGGTCGGGAGCAGCTTACGTGGAAAGGACAAGAATAAAAACAGGGCAAGTATGGAAGGACAGAGCCAAGCACGGCTGCAGCCGCCACAGCTTCTTTGTGTCCCTTCACCCCCTCTCAGACCAGACAAACTCATCTGCTTCCATGCTGAAAGCTGAAAATGCCAAGCTGGAGAAGTGCAGGAGAAGAAACGAGGTGTCCTGGGGGCTGGAGTCACTTCTTCTGGTCTCCACCAGCCTCTGCTGATCCCATCTCGGGAAGGGATGAGATCCCCACCTCAGGAAGGACCATTGTCACCTGAGCAGAGGGTGGGGGATTTGTGCTTCCATTTCCAGTCCCTTCTCTCCACCTGCCAGCCCCTGAAAGCCCCTGGGCTGTGGGAAGTGCTGGAGAGATCGGTGTGGGCTGTGAGGTGTAAGGTGGATCAGAGCTCTCCCTGGAAGGAACCACCGAAAAAACCCCTTCTCGAGGGAAGGAAAATGCACATAATGAGCGCTTTGTCTCATCTCATCTCCTCATTTGCAGCATTCAGAGGAAGATTTAATTTGCTGGCTCACCCTGCAGCACGGGCTGCATACCAATGACAGGGGCTCTCCCGGCCTCTGGACACCAGCGGGGTCCCCACCAAGGCAGGACCACGTGGCACAGGGACATGTGTGACACCAGGAGCTCTGGCTGGAGCAGGATCACTCCAGCCCGGCAGGAATGTGAGGCTGCAGCTCTGCAGACACATCACAGCTCCTGACCACGTCTCTCAGGTGGCCTCTGACCTGTGTTTTTACTCCAGAGCTGTCAAATGCTGTGGGACCAGAGGAGCCAAAATTCCCCAGAGGTTTTGGAGCCCTGAAGATGTTTGTTTTGGTTTGTTTGGGGTATTTTTTATCATGTGCTGATGAAATCTGTGGGATCCCAGGGATGGGCAGTGTGGGGCAGGTTCTGCTCCAGTTGATCTGTGGTTGACACCACACCCCCTTTTGCCTGTGTGTTCTTCAGAATTTGGAATCAAATGGAGTTTCAGGAGAAAAAGAAAAAGGCAAAAAGAAAGTTGGGGCTGTGAAGGCTGGGCTTTGAACACTCTACCTGTGTTGTGTACTGCAGGCTGTCCTGTCAGCACTGTGTCTTCCCTGCTGGAGGGGACCTGCATTTCGGCTGGAGATGCCTATTTGTGGTGAATGTCTTTGGGTTCTTTTCCTACAACGCACAGAGATGTCAAACCAACCTCTCCGAGTTGCCCCAGCGCCCCAAGCAGCCCCAACGCGCACCAAAGGTTTCTGTTTTGCAGATGAAACCCCCTGATCCCTGGTCCAGACTCTGCTCCAGCTCTGGGGGAGCAGATGCCACAAGGTTAGTTCTGCCCAGAACTGCAGCTCCCCAAACCTTCCAGAAGAGCAGGGCAGGGGCTGAACCAGTAACAACCATTGCAAACCCCACACCCAACCCCTTTCTCTGTGAAAGAGGGTGGGATCAAAGAACCATGGAATTGTTAAGGTTGGAAAAGACCTTTCAGGTAAAGCCCAACCATCAACCCAGCACCACCACCATGGTCCCCACTAACCCATGTCCCTGTGTGCCACATCCACACGTTTTCTGAACACTTCCAGGGATGGGGACTCCCCCATTTCCCTGGGCACCTTGTTCTAAGGATTTACAACCCTTTCCACGATGAAACTTCCCCTAATATCCAATCCAAACCTCCTCTGGTGCAGCATGAGGCCATTTCCTCCTGTTGTTACCTGGGAGAAAAGACTGACCCCCATCTGACTACAACCTCCTTTCAGATCCCTCTGCCCCTTCAAGAAGAGGGGGAAGCTGAGCCAGCCCAGGGGCTGGACCCATACTGAAGTCATGGAGAGAAGCCAGTTTTGCTCAAGGTTGTTTCCCACCCAATGCCCACCAGTGGGACAAGCCCATCCTACCTGTGCACCGCAGAAACCCCTCCTGACCTGGCTGACAACCTCGAGGTTCCCCCTCTCCATCCCTTCCTCCACCTCCCTTTGAGTCCCTAAATGCTCCTCAGCCCCCTTCCGCCCCTGGAAGATGATTTGACAAGGAGAAAAAGAGAAAAACTGGTGGGTTTTGTGTGGGTTTTTTCCCCCCTAACCTTGCTTACAACCAGCACGCTGGCTCTGAAAGCCCCTGGCTGTCTTTTGTGATTTCAACAAATCACCAGCACTTAAGCAAAGTGGGCAGAAAATTACAGGTTGTATTGCAAGTGAATGGAGAGGGAGAGCACGCTGGGGCCGAGAAAACAGAGGTTTGCGGGTATAATAGAGAAAGCAGGGGCTGGTAGGGCTGGGAGCCTGCAAAGCCATCAGGTATTAGTTAAATGCTTCGCGGAGTTCACGCTGCGAGGCATAATCGCAGCTTCTGAGCAGCAGCCATTTGATTGTCTCTATTATGTCCCTTCTGAAATGATTTGGGAGATATTTCGCTCGGAGCTGTCAAGGTTAAGTCAAGGAAAAGGCGCTCCCTCTGCCATGAGGCTCCAGGGAGGCAGAAACCCTCCCCAGAATTGGGTGGGATGCCTCTGCTCTCGCTGCCCTTTCCTCCTGCTTCTCCCCTCGAGGTTCCTCCTTGCCTTTGCTCCCTGTGGTTTTCCCACAGCTGGATCGGCTGCCTTAGGGATGGGATGGCTTGGATTGCAGGGATTCCGTGCAGCCACCCCGTCCCACCTCGTGTGGCGTCCCCTCCCTGTTCCTTCTGGGCTTTTTGGCTGCTTTTGGAGGGGCGGAGGTCGTGAAATGAGCTGGGGAGAGAGGGAGGGAGGGAGGAGAAAACCTCCCTAGCGGGAGAGCTCGACCCTTTACTGGGCAACAGAGCATCTCCCTGGCCACGGGAGACCTCAATCCATCTCTGCCACTGTTGGTCCAGGGTTAGGACCAGGGTCCTTGTGCCCTGGAGGAGCAGGACAAGCCAGGGAACAAACCCTGTGCTCCGGGGAGGTGATGCAGAGGAGGGGGTGGCATCGTGTCCCCATCCCCACGGACACAGCCAAGCCCAGAGATCTGGGAAGGACGTGACAAAAAACCAGCGCTGAGCCAAAGGATGAACCGTTCGGATCTCAGGACTTGGAAAAAAACCGGGATTTTGGAGCACAAAGGAAAATCCTCACCCAGCGCTGGCCTGGGTGGGGGTCAGAGCCGTGCCCTGGCTGTCCCCCATGCCTGGCAGAAGGGACACAGGGACACAGGGACACAGGGACAGCCCCCGCCAGCCTGCCTGGGAAAGCAGCGCCCAGGGGATGGGGGAGAGGAAAAAGATGCTCCGCCGGGGGTTTGATGGCCCCGTAAATAGATCGGAGCAGCGTCGCTATCGATCCGCGCCGCGCGGAGCTGTAATTAGATTGAACGGGGGGAGAGGGGGGTGGGGCTGCGTCAGCACAAACCCAAATTAATAAATAAACAAACGAGCGCAGGAACTGTGGGATGGGGCGGCAGGACGGAAATAAAGGGGGCTCGGGGCTGTGGGGCAGGGTGGCACCTGCTGGAGCCCGGCTTTGCCAGCGTGATGGGTCGGGTTTGCCTCGGAGCTCTGACTTATTAATGGGAGACTGGCTTGGAAATAATCACTCCTAAAAATTGAATGCGGGCTGGAGTGTGAGCTTGGAAAGCTGGAAGGCTGAGGCTTCCTGGCTGCCAACAGGCAGGAGGGCAGGAGTACAGCCCGGATCCCGGGGGATTTGGCAGCAGGTCCCGCGGGGTGTGGGAGTGTTGGCACCCACCGACACACGGTCGTGTGGCCCTGGGGGAGAGACCCACCCCAAGTGCCACCCCTGGGGAGCAAAAGCTGTGCCAATGGAGTGTGTGGGGAGCCCACGAGGTGCCACCAGTGCCACCAGCACGGGGCTGGAGCTGGGCATGCTGGGGGGATGCTGGGGGGATCCGAGGGGGATTCCAGGGGGACTCCGGGGGGATCCCGGGGGGATTCCGGGTGGGCACATGGTGGGTGGGCAAGGGGCACACAGGGGGAACACGGGCTGCTCCAAATGTGCACTTACAGTGTGGGGAGACTTTTTTCTGTTTGTTGTTCGGTTTTGGGGGTGGGGGGAGCCTGGGTGGGTTTTTTTTGATTACATATATTTTTTTTTTTAAATTCATGTATGGAAAAAAGAAAGTCAAATTTTCTATAAAGGCTTTTTTTTGTTCTTTTTGCAAGCCTCTGATGGTCATAGGGTAGGTTTCCACATTCTCTGCTGGTTGTTTGAGTAAGGTACCCCTGGGACAGGGTCCCCCCGGCACCACCAGGGCTCAGGCTGTCCCTTTGTCCCTAAGGCTGGGGATTTGCAGCCAGACCTGCCTGGGGGGGAGAAGGGGAGGGGAAGGTTCTCCACTAACCATCTTTACCTGGGACAGCTGATTTGTACTGAGTGTGGCTGTTGTGCCAAGTTTGGTGCCTCCTGTGCCCTGTTCCTGTGGGAGCAGAAATGGTGGCTCCCAAAACCACGTGGGGACAGAGCAAACACCAGCGTGGGGTAAACAGGGCTAAACTTGTTGGATAAATTTCCTGCTGCACTAGATCTCCCCAGTGTGGGTGGAAGGGGTGGACATGACCCTTCTCTGAGAGTTCAGGGTGATGTGAAGAGGGCTTGTAGTGGAGGGCAGATGAAGGAAAAGCAGAGGAAGTCCTTGCTTAGTTTCTGGTGAGGAAGAAGTGACTTCAACACCCTCCTGTTACTCCCAGGCCACACACTGCCTACCCTTTCCCTCAGCCTGGCTATGGAGGTGTGTTTGAAGAGCAGGAGGGCACTGAGCCCGAGGGGAATCCCTGTCCTGTGGGCACGAGATGCCACCCTGGGCTTTCAGCCTTGGCCTCTGGTCCCTCTGAGGTCTGTGCACCAGGTCAAAGAGGCTCCTGCAAGTGCCTGAGAGAAGCAAGTTGAAATCTGCCACCCAGACAGAAAATACCTCAAAGGACCTGTGCCCTCCTTGCAAAATCCTTTGGAATGTCTGAACTAAGAAAATTCCCAAAGCTGAAAACTGCTGCTGCCCTGGGCAAGAGCGGGACTCGCTCTGGAAAGGGTTTAGCCCCATGGTTTTTTCATTTTCTAAGCTTTCCAGGGGGAAATGTTTTGTCCCCAGCCTTGCAGGGGCAGATCCATGCCCTGCCTTGCCCATGGGATCTCACACTCCCACGTTGCCCGTGTCTGGGTGGGTCCTGTGCAACCAGTTTCCCCAAACACCCTGACTGAACCCTGACAGCTTCAAGGCTGGTCCTGCTTTGAGCAGGGACTGGATCAGCCACTTCCACTATTGTGCAATTTTCTAGGAAAATACCATAGCAAAGGGCACCTCTTGTCACCTCCTCCACCAACAGTGCTCTTGATGTTCCTGCAATTAAAATCCATAGATTTGTCAGAAGGTGTGTCCTCACCTCCCTGCCTGCCTTCATGCAGCATGGTGGGGCCAGGGGGACTTTCCTGGCTCTCCCAGTCCACCCCATGTGACAATCCCTCTGTCCTGACCTTTGGCTTAAGCCAAACTTGTAAGGTTTTCATTTAGTGCTGACACATGCCAAAGGATCTGTAGCAAAGGCACACAGGGAAAATGGAATTTCCTGGAGCTTCAGGTGGCTCAGGCTGCTCTCCAGCCTCGAGAGGCAGGAAAATCCCTGCCCAGAGCAGGTGGAACCATGAAACCTTCCAGGCTGATGCCATGGGATGTGGAGGCTGCAGACAGACCTTTTCATAACATCCTTGTCCTTGGCTCTTCCCTGCATTTCAGAGCTGGCACCTGGATGTGATGGCCAAGAGACACCCCTTCCCTGAGCCCTCCAGTGAGACCCACAGCAGTGATGAGGAGCAGAGGGAGCCCATTCCAGAGGGCAGCAGGGGAGGGAGGCTGAGGGATAACCCCCAAAACTGAGCGTTGGAGCAAGTCCCAATAGCCAGGCTGTGGGAGCAGAGCAGCCCAGGAGTTTCCTCAGTCTCCTGTCCCAGGATCAGCTGGATTTGCTGAGACTTTGGGCTTTTCCTGGGCATCTGATGGGCTTCCCCCAGACTTTTGTCACACTGGTGTCACAAGATGATGCTCAGAAGGATGAGAAGGCACTGGGAGGAAGAGAGGAGGGAGGTGGTCTAGGGAGTGGTGGGCAACGAGCCAGCCAGTTTACTGGAGGGATGGTCCTGGTTTTGGGGGGGCAGCCAAGCAACCTGCAGGTGGGCCAGGGTGGTGGGCACCGATTAACAGCCCTGTTCTCTCTTTTGAACACTCCCCAGCTTGCAAACGCAAAGAGCAGGAGCAGCAGAAGGACAGGAGCCTGCAGCCCAAGAAGCAGCGGCTGGTCTTCACGGACCTCCAGCGCCGCACCCTGATCGCCATCTTCAAGGAGAACAAGCGGCCCTCCAAGGAGATGCAGATCACCATCTCCCAGCAGCTGGGCCTGGAGCTCACCACCGTCAGCAACTTCTTCATGAACGCCCGCCGGCGGTGTATGAACCGCTGGCAGGAGGAGCCAGGCACCAACCCCGGAGTCCCCTCTTCTTCTACAAGCACTTTCTCCAAAGCATGATGTCCCCCCAGCCCTCCCTGCCCCTTCCTGGACATCTTCATGACAAAGCCAACCCCAGACTCACACGCATGTCCCGAGCCGGCCGGGGTGGGTGCTTTTGGGTGCTTTTGGGTGTTTTTGGGTGCTGTGGATCTGTCAGCCACCCAAACCCTCCAAAGGGTGTCACCCATGGACAAGGACCTCAAGCCACGTTCCTGCTGCCACGTCCTCCCAGCTCACTGAGCAGGAAAAGGGTTTGCAACCACGTCAGCTCCATCCCCGGGAGGGCTCAGAGGAAACCCGTGTGGAGCCAGGGATGGTGTGGGATGGAAGGAGAGACACAGGGGCTGTTTGGAAGCATCCCTGGTCCTTAGGGATCACAGAACCTTGTCTTCACCTGCCCACGAGGGTTTTTGGAGACAGGAGCCCACCCTGACCCCCCAACCAACCTTGATCTCTGTCACAGCCACCCTTATGGCTCCCACAGTGGAGGGGTAGAGGTGGGGGAGATACAAGAAGGGGCACCACGGGCTGGGCTCTGGCACAACCCCACTGACCCACGGCCGTGGTTTGGATGAGGACGGGCAGGGAACACACTCCTGGTGTGCCTGGAGGGTGACCAGGCTCCTGCCAACCCTCTGGCTGCTGAAGCTTTTCCCCCCACTGAGGTGCAGGGAGTTCCCCAAGGCAGCCAGACCCTCCCCACATCAACATGTGGTGCTTCCCTCCCTTGAGGTTTTCCAAGAGCACCCTGTCTCCTCCACGGGCATCTTCCTCTGCTCCTCCCCGAGACACCCCAAGAGCACCCATACCCCGGCCCCCCACGCACACACCCCCCGACCCACGAGAGCACCCCTGTCCCAGATCCCTCCCAAAGAACCTCCCTGGCGAAGGAGTCGCCCCCACGGACCCGAAGCTCCCCCAGCGGAGGGGACCGCGGCTGCACCGCGTCGCCTGGCGCCCAAGCAGGTCAAAGAAGCACATTTTAGCTACAGAAATCGGGTATTTAGAAAAAAAAAATAGTAATTGTTCGAAAGGAGATGGGAGGAGAGACTTGGAGCGAAGGATCTGATCTTCCCCGGTGACTGGCTCCACCATTCACCACCGGAGTTCTGGTTTCGGCTGAGGGACGGGCACAGACAAAGCAGATTTGTTGGCTTTGTGTCTCGCCCCATCCACCCCTCGACACACACTATTGCCCCTTCCCGTCCCCTTTCTTCATCTCTGTTACCAAAGAAATCACGAAACCAAAAACCCAACAACAACAACAACAACAGATTTCCCTCCCGGGAACCAACGTCGGTGGACGGTGGGAAAAGAAAAATCCGAGGGATCTGGTGGTGAAATCCAGCCCTGGGTGTGAGAAACTCCCCGACGAGATCGAAAGGGAAAAAACCAACCCCAAAACCACAAGGAATAACAACAGAAACCACAACCAACCAACTCAACGCAGAGACCGGCAACTTACCAAAAAGACACCAGTTTTGTTTCGTTGTTGTTTTCTTTTTTTTTTTTTGTGCCAATTAACAACCTGCCTTAAAACGCGAATTTCTGGAGCAATGGTACTTAGCTTCAAAGGGATCGTTTCCTCCGAGCTCTCGATGGTGACTTGTGCCATATAAAAAAGCAATCACGAGGCCAAACCTTTACAATCAGCCTTGTCCCAGCCCCGCGGGCTCCTTGCCAGCCTGGGGTGTCCTCGGGAGGAGCAGGAGGTGCCGCTGGGGACAGGGAAGGGCTGGGAGAGGCTTGGGGATGGATGGGGAGGCAAGGTCCCCTCCTTCCCCCAACAGTTGGGGAATAAAAAAAATCCTCCAAAAGCAACCATCAACCAAAAAAAAAAACAAGGGACACTCTTGAATTTATGCGGGTAAAACAGTCCCATCTGTGTTCTAGCGCTACGGTTTCTTCGATTCACTTTACTTTGCGAGTGATCAGTTGTGTCACAGGAAGGCACCTTGTTGAAAAGAAGGAAAAAAAAAGAGAATTAAAGGGTATGTGTTCACCAAAAAAAAGAAAAAAAACCCACAACCAAAAACCAAATAAAGCACCCCAAAAAAAAACAAAAAAAGAGGAAAGAAAGGACAAAAGAATGAAGAGAGAAAGAAAAAACCCCTGCACACGAAGCCCTGCCCGGCGGGGTCCGAGGACGTCTGTAACCAAAGAGCTCCTGGGGTAGGTGGGCGGTGGAGGGGCTGGGGGTGTCACCCTGGACATGGTCACACCAAACTAACCCAATGTATTGCTGAAGGAGAGGGCGGGATGGAGGGAGGGAGGAA
>WBMV01006545.1:116089-161986 GCA_013396655.1 Campylorhamphus procurvoides | reverse complement strand
GAGGCGTGGATGGAGGGAGGGATGGAGGGAGAGAGGCGTGGAGGGACGGAGGGAGGGATGGAGAAATTGAGGGAGGGAAGGAGGGAGAGAGGCGTGGATGGAGGGAGGGATGGAGCGAGGGAGAGAGAGGCGTGGATGGAGGGAGAGACAGGTGTAAGGAGAGAGGGATGGATGAATGGAGGGAGGGGTGGATGGAGGGATAGATGAAGGATGGTAGGAGGGAGGGAGGAAGGGATGGACGGACGGATGGATCGATCGCTAAATGGAGGGATGGATGAAGGGAGAAAGGGATGGAAGCAGGGATGAAGGGATTGATGGGTGGACACATGGGTCCCGGTAAGGCGATGAAGCAGCTGCCTGCACCGACGGAGGGCGGGAGGAGGCTGCGGTGGGAGAGAGGACCCCTCCTGGGGTCGGGGCAGCCCTGGCACCACCTCCCCACCCTCCTCCCCATCCCGCTCCCGTAGCCACCTGACAAGGTGGAGGAGCCGGTGGCTGTCCCACTGTCCCGGCAGCACTGGGCAGAGCTGTCCTCACTACTCCCACTCACCTGTGCTTCCCAAATCCTCACGGACACAATAAAGCTCTCTGTCCCCAAGGCTGCCTGGTGTTTGTGTTGCCAGCGAGCGTTCCTGGTGAGGTGAGGTACCAGGACAGTCCCACCTCAGACCCCTGGAGCACCCACCGTGCCACCCGGCCACTGCCAGCTGGGCTTGCCCCCCACATTCCTGCTGGCCTGGCAGCCCCCTGGAAAGTGTTCACACGCAAGGAAGAGCCGGGGGAGGTGATCAGAGCTGCGGTGCAGGCTCCTGAAATCCCCTTTGAGCATTTATTTTGGAGGGATTTTCCCCCAGCCCCGGTTTTGCAGCAAGAAGCAGGGTGGGAAGGTGTGGCAGGGACTGCCTTGGGACATCAGCCTGGCAGCATCTTCCTGGCAGGACAGTGGCCCTGCAACCCAACCCCGGGGCATTTGGGATCACCAGCTCCCAGGGATGGAGGAAAGGAATTCCCACAGTGCCAGTGCTGATGACACAGGGATGGCCAGGCAGCCATTCCTGGGGACCTCTGGCCCTTCTGTCCTGGCACCAAACAATGTGGGAAAGTGCCTGGCTTGTCCTAGTAGAGTCCTGACGCCCCTGAGATGGAGATTTTCCACTTCCCTGGTGAACTCTCTGGGGAAGGAAGAGCTCCCCACATCCAACCTGAACCCTGGTGGGTTACCATGTGGGGCCAGACCCTCTCATTACATCACTGGCTGCTGCCAAGAAAGGTTTGGTCTCATCCATCCCCTCCATCCCTGCCTGAGCCATAGGTGGGGGCTGCTCTCAGCCTGTGCCCCCACAGCCAGACTCTACAGGCCCAGCACCCTCCCATCTGCTCAGTGGGGTCATGGCAGGGTCCCAGGATCACCCCCATCACCTTGTGGCCCTTCCATCAAGGCTGGTGTCTCCTGCCTGTCCCAACACCTTGGCTGACCCCAGTGCTCCCCTGTCTGCACAGTGCCACCAGTCCTTGAGGAGCTCTCAAGCAAGGAGGACAAACCCCAATGCCCAAGGGATGTGTGGGAAGCACCATCACCACAAGCATGTCAGGCCAGCAGGAAGGAGGGGACAGCAGGGACTGTCCCCCCAAATCCTTAGACTGTCCCAGCCGAGGGAGAAAAGCTGGGCCACCAGCACCTCCCTGGGAGCCACCGCTCTACTGGGACCCCTCCATCAGCTTCAGGATGCTGCTGTAGAGGCGCCCAGGGGCATCCAAGCCCCACACAAAGTCCCAGTGGTTCCAGTCGGGGATGTGGATGTAGGTGACAAGGTGGCTGATGCGGGCCAGCAGCAGGCGGACATCCCTCCAGTCAGCTGCCCAGTCCTCCCCTCCTGACCACACTGCCGTAGGCACTGGCATCTCCTCCACCTGGTAGAAGGGTGGTGTATCCTGGAGGGGACATAGGAGGGCTCTGAGGAATGCCAACCCCCACAAACCAACCCGTGCCTGCAGCACCCTGGCACCTCCAGCAGCCAGCACTGGCCCTGCAGCCTCCTACCTGCTGGTACACGACCATGTTTTCACTGCCATAGTCAAAGGCTTTGAATTGTCCCGATTTCACCACCTGGGAGGAGAGGACAGATCTGCTGCAGGAGGCCAGCAAGTGCCACTGCATGGGTCTGGCATCTCCCGGCCTCCCCGAGGGCCCACATCATAAGAAGGTGCTTGGAAGGGGTCGGGGCAAGTCCTTCCCCTCCACCTGCCCATGCCCACTCCAGCAGCTGGCTGAGGTCAGATGAGGCAAAGAAACGTGTCATTGTCCTCACCTGTGGGATGTTGCAGGAGGAGGTAGCATCCCTGCAAAGCCAGATTTCCACCTTTGTTATCAGGGTGATGCTTTGGCCTCCTGCCCCCTGCTTGTCCCTAGCTATGGGCTGACAAACCAAAGTGTTGTGTGTGACTCCTTGGCTGTCCCAATGCCCTGCTCTTCCCACTGAAAACCTGCTCATCACCAGCTGTGTGTGCAGGATGCTGCTGCATTTCCTGCCACAACCTGAGCATCCTTTCTTGCCTTCCCTGTTACCTATAATGTGGCTCTGCAAGGAGGCACAAAGGTGGGGGAGTCTCCAGTCTGCCCCGTTTCCAACAGCCTCGGGGTGTCCAGGATCCCTCTGGGCATGGGGAGGTGCTATTGGGTCTCCCTTTACCTCCTTGTCCAGGTCCCCCAGCCTCTCCTTGTAGACCCTGGCTTCCACCCACCAACACCAGGATGTCCTCAGGCTCGCTCTGCTTTGGGGATCCCTGGGGGACCCAAACAGTGACCTTCCCATCCCTTCCCTTGTCCTGCCTGGCACAGCCCAGGGAGCACAGCCCAGTGTCTCCTGGACCCCAGAGGGATGAGAGCAGCTCATCCTGCATCCAGCACCTCTTCTGTACATCTGATTTCTTGCCTTGAATTGCTCAGGAGCTGCAAATGTCCAAAATCCCTGAGCTCTCAGATCTGCCCTGCATACACCAGACTCCCCATGAAGGGACCATCCCAAGGGTGGACCATCTGTGTTTCAGGGGACCTACCTGAGCCCAGTGGATGATGTTTTTGACAGAGGTCCCGTCCGGATAGTGGGATGTGTACACATCCAGCCGTGACTGCAAGGGAACATATCCAAGGTATCATTGCTTTCCAACAGATGGCAGTGAGGGCAGCAGCTGCCAGATGATGTGTTTCCCAAGGCAGCCACTGCTGAGCCATGCTGCCTACAGAGCTGGGTCAGGTTTAGGAGCCTGATTTTCACTGAAAGCCTGCTGCCCTGAGACAGCACCAGGAGGAGAGTGATGGGGTTGCAGGATGAGGTACCCCTAACTCCGTGAGGTACCTTATCTGGGCTCGGGGACAGAATCAAAGAATCAGTCAGGTTGGAAAAGACCTCTGGGATCGTGAAGTCCAACCTGTGACCCAACACCACCTTGTCACCTGGATCAGAGCACTGAGTGACTCCACCACCTCCCTGGGTAGCCCATTCCAATATCTAATCACCCTTTCTGTGAGGAAATTGTTCCCAATGTCCAACCTAAACCTCCCCTGGTGCAGCTCAGGACTATGTCCTCTTGTCCTGTCACTTATTCCCTGGGAGCAGAGTCTGACCCCCCTGGCTCCTCTCTCCTGTCAGAGAGTAGTAGAGGGAGAGAAGGTTCCCCCTGAGCCTTCTTTTCTCCAGGCTGAGCCCCCTCAGCTCCCTCAGCTGCTCCTCACAGGGCTGTGCTCAAGACCTCAGAGACTACCTGTGGTCACCCAGATGCTGCTTCAGCACGCTTGGTGTGGGCAGGAGGAGCAGGGGCTGCACCCCAGGGGCACAGGTGTGGCCACAGTGCCAGGCAGCCCTAACTCAGAGGTGTTAACAGGTGCCACCTGGCCACTGCCATTCAGCCACCAAAGCCTGGGAATTCTTCCTACCCCAGGAAGAGAAGAGAGAGGGATTTGGCAGAGGGAACCACGTTGCCTTTGCAGGGTCTGCTTGCCCTGAGCTCTGGGGGCGAGGGGTCCTATCCGGCTGGGCAGGGTGTCAGCAGGCAGAAGGATGGCACAGCCAGTGGCCCTGTGGCTCCAGCTCCCCCATCCCCACCTGGCACACCCACCATGTTGAGGTTCTTCTCGTTGTAGCCACCCAGCAGGAAGAGGATGTTGGCACAGGGCTTGTGCAGCAGGGTGTGGGAGCAGAGGTGGGGCAGAAAGCCCCAGAGCCCCCTCAGGCGCAGGGACGCGTCGGTCCTGCCGAGCAGCAGCTGTGGGAGCAAAGGGCAGTGTGGATCTCCTGCAGTTCCCTCCCTGCAGCCCAGCCCTTGGACTGCCCCATCCCACCAGCTGGAGATATGTGGGGGTCAAGCCCACCCTCCCTGCCCTCCTGCCATGTGCAGGTGATGCTGATTGAACACACGGCACAGAAATTAATATTCAGGGTTATCCTCTTCCCCCCCACCTCCCCCAAGTGCTGGATCCCTTTTTTTCGCTGCCATTAAAACCAAAGGGGCAAAGCTGCTCTTTGCCAGGTGTGTTGTCCTGGAATTCTGCAAATTCCTACGCAGAAAGACCAGTTTCATCCTACAGATGAAGATGTGGACTCAACCAAGGGACCATCCAGGGCTGCACCTGTGCCTGAATCGTGTCTGTGCCAATAAATCAGCAGGAATTAACTGTTTTCTACTGCATCAGGTGCTGTGTCTGGGCATGATCCCTTTCCTAAGACTGACGAGTTTTGGGGCAGAGTAATCCCTTACCGGAATCATCTTGAGATTCTTGTCCAGCAGGAAGGACATTTTCATGGTGGGACTTCTGGCATGCTTGGCTGTCACCACAGGAGCCAGGGCAAAGAACATTTTGATTTTCTGAGCCAGTTTGGGCATGGCTGAAAACGCAATGAACGCTGAGAAAACAGAAAAACAGCTTCAGACTTGGCCTGTCTTTCTTCTGGTCCTTAATCTGAGGGTCTGCTTGGACCCAGATCTGTATAATTGGCATTAACTCCAGTTGGAATGCTGAGATCTCTTGCCATTTCCCTGCTTAATGTTGGTGCAAGAGACGCCCAGAGGGAGACAACACCTTTATCCCTGTGGTTAGAAGTGATTGATGAGGCACTCCAGTGGATGTCAAACCCACAAAGATGGACCTCTCTGCTTTCTTCTGACAAACACCAAAATGACCTTTTTCCAGGCAACAGGGTGTGAAACCCCTTGGAACTCACCAATCGTGCAGCCCTGGGAGTAGCCAACGTAGTAGAGCTGCTTCTGCCCACTCTTCTGCAGCACAAAATCTACCATGGCCGGGAGGTCGTACATGGCCATCTCGTGAAAGCTGCAGCACAGGAGGGGGTGTTGGTTATAGGGCAGCACCAGAACAACCTTCCCTGGGAGCTTTGGCTGCCCTGCATTGCCCACCTTAACATCTGGGGATGATTTTCCAGGAGAAAATTCCCATGAACTTGGAGAGCCCTGAGCTGGGGGAAACCTTGAGGACCTGAAGGCCTCCATCCTGACATGGCCCTTCCCTTCCCTTCCCTTCCCTTCCCTTCCCTTCCCTTCCCTTCCCTCCCCACTCCTAGGAATGCCCTTTCCCAGAAGGAATGTGTCTGTTATTGGGATGTGGTGAAACACTGACCTGCTCTTTTAGGTTTTTCTACAGGCCTGTTTATGAGCCTGAAAAATCCAGGGCTGTTCTGAAGATCAGCTCTGGAGAGGCAGCAGCAGCTAAAAAAGCTGCTGTCCTAAAAAGGACAAGGTTTCTATGGACAATGCCTAGGGGCAGGGGAGCTGGCAATGGTGCCCTGTGCCCTCAGCAGCTGCAGGGAGGTGCTGGCACCACGTCAGCAGCACAGCTCCGTGGGTACCTCCATCCTTGCTGGCTTCTTGCCTGCCTGGAGGTGCCCACCTCTGCCTGGAGGTCAGTGACAGGCAGGGAAGTTTGCTGGGCTTTTGTGATGCGCCCCCGCCCACCTGAAATCCCAGAATTCATCCTGGTCAGGTGAAAGGTGCTGGTGTCTCCGGGACCAGCTCGTTCCCCGGCTATTTCCCAGCCAGACGTCATAGCCAGAGTCCGCCAGGATGAAGCCAAGGCTGTTGTTAGCCTGATTTTCCACCCAGTGGCTGCCTTCTCCGAATAGCCCGTGCTGGAGAAACACGACCGGCTTACCCCCTGGGGGCAAAAGAAACAGCACATTTCACAGAGTGAGAATTTCTCTATTTACTCACCCAAAATTAGGCAAATTAAACCTCTTCCTTGCACTGCCAGAGGACATAAAATGTGCATTTTGATGATGTGTCCTGGTGCTACAGCTTTGATTGTAAATTGGAGAAATCCTATGCATTTGGTATTTTTGGTATTTTTGCTGTAAAAATAAATACTCCCCACGCCTGGTAAGGTTCATCCCTTCAACTTGCACTGTTAAGGCTTATTTTTTGGTTTTTACTGGGTTTGAGTGAAACAAAGCCATACCTCTGTTCCCAGGCTTCTCTTTTCCATGAGGAATTCTGTTCAGGTTGACATAGTAGCCGTCCTGGGTCAGGACTTCATACTCCTCACTGGGGTACCCTCTGTGGCAGATGATTTGGCTCTGGGGAAAGAAAAACGCGTGCAGAAAAACTCCCAAAGCCGAGGTGTTTGTCAGGCTTGAAAAGCACATCCCTCATCCCCTGGGATGCCTCTGGAGAAGCCAAGTCCTGTGACATCCCTTTGCCCGGGGTTTCCCTGGAGCAGCTGAGGATGCTCTGTCCAAACCCCACGCCCACCCAGGGGGATGCCCAAGGGAAGAGGAGAGGTTCAGCCCTGTGAGCAGGGTTTGAGATGGTTCCAGAGCCGAAGATTGAAACCCAAAGGACTCACGGGTGGCTGCCAGCGGTGGCAGGATGTGGCACGTCGCGCTCTCAGCTGATGCGCGGGGCAGATAAGGTGGTGTATCGAACCCGCCCAGCTGGGCTGACTGGAAGGGCAACGGGACAAACCCCACGGGCTCCTGGGGCTCTCCCCGACCTTTATTTGGGCTGAAAACTGCACAGTTCAGGAGGTTTCCGCCTGGTGAATTCCAGCTGTGATCCTGCTGTGCCCCAAGGTTGGCACCAGCTGCAGCAACTTTACTGCCCACATCTTGGGTCCACCTAAATCTACCTTTGGGGACTTCCAGGGCTCCCCTGGACGTGGCTCTGAGCACCTTGCTGCAGCCAGAGGAGAGGAGCAAACCTCTACCCTCCGGGAAGACATCTGGCCAAATCCAGGCTGGGATTATCCCCTTCTCTAACCACCCTGATAATTGCAATTAACGCTGCTGGGAGGAAGAGGAGTCCTGCAGGAAGCAGGGCTTGTGTGGAGGCAGCCCCGTGTCCCAGCTCAGCAGCACCAGCCCTCCCCACGCCTGTACCCTCCTGCCCTCTGTCCCCCAAACTTCCCCAGTGGAAGTTCAAAGTTCTCCTGACGTACAACATTCATGAAAGCCTCGGGATTTAGAGGCTTTTTCTGCTCGGCGGCATCTTCGGAGTTCGTGGGTGCTTGTAGGAAAAACAGGATTGCAATGAGCAGCCACATCTTGTGCCTCTGTAAATAATAATAATAATAATAATAATAATAATAATAATAATAATAACAGGAATAACATCATCACCAACAAAAACAGTAACATGACTGTTATTGTTATTATTATTGTTGTTGATTATTATTAAACAGTGTTATAAATGTCTGTTTCCTGTTGTTGGTTACTGTTACTATTTAACAGTGACATAAATGCCTGTTCCCACTTGGTTATGATGGGTTATGATATCTGAAGCCCAGATCTTGATATGGGGAAGGGGTTCCCAATTCCAGCTTCCATTACAGCCCACACAAGGCTTTCCATACTCCACTGTGCAGACAGGATCTGGGACTAGGCAAAAGGATCTTTATATTTATAATGGTAGAAAGAGGAGAACCAGCTCTCTAACACAAGAACTAAAGTGATAGAAAACACCGTCAGAGCAGTTGTCACACAGAGGGAATTGACACAAAGAAGGAGTTTATGCTATGGAGGGAACATGTTTAGGTTGGCTGGGCTGTGATTGTTTCTCTATTGCTTGGCTTTTGTATCCAAACCCCACTATGAACAGGAGGATCCTATGAACTGAACCTACTAAAGCCTCATGGGGAGACAATTTATTAATTAATTGTAGACTGAAAAACAAACCAGAAACCCCTTTGAACACCTTAGAAACTCCTGACCTGAGCAGAGATCTACTTTTAACATACACAATTAATATTATACATGATTTTGAAGGTTTTGCTGGGCTCTTAAAAGGTAAAGTGCAACTCCAGCCCAGCAGCATGAATTGCAAGTTACTCTCTACCTCCTTCTCCTCCCACTGGGTCTCCAACACCATGAGACACATCAGCCCTCTGAAATATCCCCAGGAAACCTCTCTATGGTTCTACCAAGAGAAAAAAAAAGCACAATCAATGCTTTTCCACCCTCGGGAGAGCTCCAAGACAAACCTGAGCTACGTGGAGGAAGATGCTTTCCAGGCAGAGCCCTGCCGTGTGTGCCCAGGCTGCTGGTGGGAATGGTGGTGGCTCTGTCATCCCCAGGGTTAAAAGGACCACGTTGTGTCAGAGCCCTGCTACGCTGGCACCTTGCTGTGCCACGTCACGTGCCCTCCCATTAACAGATGTGGGCGCTGATCACACCTCTGGTAACTGCCTCAGCTTGCCCATGTGGGCATGACTTTCATATTTGCAAAGGATTATGTTTCCGACAGCAGCCGGAGTCGTCTGGTGTGGAATTCCAGCTATGGAGTTGCACCTTAAGCTCTTGATGGCCACAGTAAAAAAAAAAACACCAAAAGTTTATTTTTTTTTGGTAAAGGGTCATTTCCTGACTCCCAGGTCATTTAGTTCCTGGTGCAACAACAGAACTTGGGCTCCACCAGCTTTACAAGCCCTCAGGAGTGTGCTGACCTCTCCGTAGACATGCCAAGGACAGGTGAGGCTGCACTGGGAGACACTTGGTCATTCCACCCCTCTTGAGAAGTGACAGTGGCCCAGGCACCCTCCCCACAGCCCTAAAGCCCAAGAGGTGGCGTGTTTGCAACGGGGGATTTGGGAAAGCTCTGCAACAGGTTCTGGAGAAGCACCAAGCTGAACGCCTTGCCATGACCGACAGCACGGGGAGAGCTTGTGCAACGCTGCTGTTTGGCTGAGGTGACAGCTCTTGCACAGAGCTGAGGTGTTTGTTGGCCACCTCCAGCCCCTGAGCATCCAACCCACGCCTCTCCAGAGCTTGGTGGCCACCTAAAAACAAAAGCCCGAGCCTTTGGTTGGCTCCCAGGTGCTCTGCTTGAGTGTGGCTTTGCTGGCCATGGATTAGGTTGTCTCCTGATGCTCCTCATGCCAGCCATAGTCTCTGGGTGGTGTGTGAGTTGTGAAAGGCAGCCCCGAACACGCACGTGTTGCTCCATCCTCCACGCTGTAATTTTCTGTCAGCGCTGCAACCGCTGGCACAAGGGGGCTGTGTGTGGGCGCTCTGCTCCTCCTGGCAGGTGTGGCCAGGCCCTCCACTCTTTCACTGCCTCACTGCTGCACCTCTGTCTGCTTTGGCCTTCTCAAAAGGTCTTCCCACTCCTGGGAGTGCAAAAATGCCACTACATAGAATTATAGAATCCCAGGATGGTTTGGGTTGGAAGGGACATTAAAGATCATGTCATTCCACCCACCTGCCATGGGCAGGGACACCTTCCACTAGTGCAGGTGGCTCCAAGTCCTGTCCAGTGTCCTGGCCTTGGACACTCCCAGGGATCCAGGGGCAGCCACAGCTTCTGTGCCCAACCTGTGCCAGGGCCTGCCCACCCCCACAGCCAAGAATTTCCTCCTAACATCCAACCTAACCCTACTCTCTGTCAGTCTGAAGCCATTCCCCTTGTCCTGTCACTCCAGGTCCTGGTGAACAGCCCCTCTCCAGCTTCTCTGGAGCCCCTTCAGGCCCTGAAGGTGCTGTGAGGTCTCCACACCACCTTTTATTCTCCAGGCTGAGCAGCCCCAGCTGTCCCAGCCTGTCTCCAACTTGGTGGCCTCCTCTGGACTTGCTCCAACAGCTCCAGGTCCTCCTTGTGCTGGGGGCACCAGAACTGTGCACAGTGACCCAGGTGGGGTCTCACCTGAGGGGGCAGAGGGGCAGAATCCCCCCCTGTCCTGCTGCCCACTCTGTGGCACCAGCCCAGGGCACAGCTGGTTTCTGGGTGCCAGCACACAGGACTGGGACATGCTGAGTTTTCCATCAACCACCCCCCCAAGTCCTTCTCCCCAGGGTTGCTTCAACCCCTTCAACCTGTCACTGTGTCTGGGGCTGCCCTCACCCAGGTGTGGGACTTTGTCCTTCACTTGTTGAACTTCCTGAGGTTTGCATAAGATGGACTTCACAGGTTGTGTGGAGAGCAATTCCAGTGTGCATCCCAAGGGGAGTTTCAAACAGCCTCTGGATGGAGAAACCCCAAACCAGCCTGGGGTTTTCTACTCTCCCATCAGGTTTCCTTCAATAGCACCGGGACAGAGCTCACCTTTTATTTGCATGGTTGTCAAATCTGCTGCCCTCTCCCTCCACTGAGTACTAGGTGCCTAGTGGAGGTACTAAGTACTACCAGTAGGTGCTAATTAGGTTGGAAAGGCAGCAGAGGCTTCTCTGGCATCCTCAGGCTGTGGAATGAGGCCACTGGAGCAGTGTGTCAGTGCTGAGGCTGTTGTGTCATTCAGCACCCACAGCCATCCTACCTGTGCTGGGAAGGAGAGAAGGTGCCAACAAAGAGCATCTGCATTTCTACTGGGAATCTCCTGTGTGCCTTCCTCAAAGGAAGGGATGAAGAGCTTTGAGTGGTTTGGAGTGAGGAGACCAGAGATGGATGTGAAGGGGCAATGCCCCCTCGATGTTGTGGGACCGTGCACTGACCAGCATTGTGAAGTGGGCACTTGTGTTCCTCTGCACTGTCAGAATCCCACAGTGCATGGGAGGGGTTCAAATGCTACCCAGACTGTCACAGGCATCTTAAAATGGAGCTGTATAACCAGGGGATGTTTCCACAGCATTGTGGTGGGACCTAAAGTAAGAAAACTCCAGACTGCTCAGAAACAGGGAGGTATTTTATTTAACTTTCTAACCAGGTACGAGACTGGACTCACACACATTCTCATATCCATCCTCATACAGGAGAGGGGATGCAATGATAGAACAGGGGAATGGCTGTTAGGGAGGCCACTGGCCCTGAAGGAGGGGAGTTTTAGAAGGGATATTGGGCAGGAATCCTTCCCTGGGAGGGTGGGCAGGCCCTGGCACAGGGTGGGCAGAGAAGCTGTGGCTGCCCCTGGATCCCTGGCAGTGTCCAAGGCCAGGTTGGAGCACCCTGGGCTGGTGGGAGGTGTCCCTGCCCATGGCAGGGGTGGAAAGACATGATCTTGAAGGTCCCTTCCAACCCAAACCATTCTGGAATTCTATGACTCTCAGGTGGGCTGGCCAAGGTCACCTAAATGTGACATGGAGAGCAAAGCTTACCAGCTACTGAGTTCTCCACATGCTTCCTGGGTGCTGCTTGAGACCTAAACCCAACTTTTTCTTGGCTTCTGAAGTCCTTTAATAGCCAAAAGTTACATCCTCTGGTGTGATGTGCCACTTCTGCACCTTGTTACCTTCATGCTTCATAGACATTAGGCAACAGTGCTGCTGGATGTCTTTCATGCTCCTGTTGAGGCATCACAGGACTGCAATCCCACCTGCTGTAGGGACAACAGGAAGAGAAACAGCCCATGAGATCAGCGGTGTCCCCACTGCTGTTCTTTTGGGAGTGGGTGAGTCACGTCCTCCGTGGCACACCATGTGCAAGCAGCACCTTCCCCTCACCAGCCTGATGGGTGCCAATCACATCCTTGGCTAGCAGTGCACACCTTTGCTCCAGCTCCTGCTCTGGGGCTTCTGCTGCTGCTTTCACACATGTGCAAACCAGCAGGCTCTGTGCCCAGGATGCTTCTTACCCTCTACCCGTTGCCTCTCATCAAGCACAGGGGCAAAGCAGCCACAGGCCGGGCAATGCTTGATGATCTGCCCCCTGCTCTGGGCATCCTGACCTGGGAAGGGGAGTATCAGTCTGATTTGGGCACTAAGAGAACATCAGCTCTTTTGTAATTCCTGCCAGAACCCTTCCAGTGACCTTGGAGAACCTGGCTGAAGTTGAAGGACCTGAAAAGGGGCTTGCAGTCCTCCTCTGTCCGTGCCCCTTCCAGTTTAAAGCTCCTCAGCTAGGCTGGGATGCCTCTGATTTACACTTTTGGTGGGGGTTTTGCTTGTGCTGGAGTTGCATAGGGAAGCCTGAGGAGAGAGCTGATTCTTTTCATAACACCGTGTTGGAACTGTTCATGCAATCATTTCATTTCCAGCAATGAAATTGAATAAATAAAAGCACAAATATTCCTAATTTAATGGGAATTAATGAGATGTGATCACCTTGTACTTTTTCTGAGCAAATTCTTCTCCCATTCCTTTGTCTAGAAGAGCTCAGAACAACCCTGAACTTCTTATACTTCTTCCCCGATCCCTCCTCATTGTGTAATTGGCTTTAAAGTGTATTTTAGAGCTAAAAGAGTTTGGCTTGTCCATGAACAGACCCGGGCAACTTCAGCAAGCTTCCTCAGTGAAGAAATACTAACATGTTTCAAATTTGGTGTCAAGGTGCTCTCAATGGGGCTTTTTTCCAATGTATTGGAGAAAAATTGCTTGGGCTCAGCTTTTTCTTTTCTTGCAGGGAGAAGGAACACATCCCACATGACTTAGTCCAGGACCAGGAATGGAGATCAACACAGGCTTGGGAAGAGTTTGGGAGACAGGTATATCTGATCCTGGTTTGGGCTAAGTGCAACTTTCCATGGCATTATACCATTCCCACCTGCTAAAAGTCCCATCACGTGAAAATAAGAGTCTCAAAGACTTGCTCTGGTCTCTTTCTGAAACATTCATCTAGAAATCTCAAAAGGGAACTTGAAACTTACATAGGAAATAGCACAAAAATTGTCCTTATTTCCTGAAATGAGAAAGTGATGTGTTTTACTCAGTGTCAGCTGAACAGAGCTCTGAATCCACTCAGCAATGCTGGGGGCTGCTGGAAATTGTTGCCAGGTTTGCTGCAAAGGCTCAAAAAGACAGGAAAAGGCAGCACATCATCTGTCATAACCCAGTGAAACCTCATCCTGGATCAGCCCTGGCTCAAATCAGTCTCTAAATAACACCATGGGCCAGTGCCTTGCTCAAAGCTGCCACTGGAGCAGCCTTAGGATTCCTGCCAAAAGCAAAAGGTCCCTCTGAGCATGTTCCCTGCCCCACAGAGGCAGCTCAAGAATGGCTCTGCATGAGCACATCTGGCAGAAAATGAAGTAAGTGGCTGAGTGACCAACACCCTCCCCACGTGAAGGTGCGTGACTGGGGTTGGTTTGCCAGGGCAGGGAGAATTAAAGGGTGGTGAAGGCTTCGTGCTGCCTTGGGAAGCCTAAGGGTGTGGGATGGAATTCATCTGGATGCTGACACTGTGGGCTGATGTACACAGAAGGACAGGGAGCTGCTGGAGAGGCCAGAGGAGGCACCAGCATGGGCAGAGGATGGAGCAGCTCTGCTGGCAGGGAAGGCTGGCACAGCTGGGATTGTCCAGCCTGGAGAGGAGAAGCTTTGGGTGATCTTAATGTTGCCTTGCAGTGCCTGAAAGAGTTACAAGAAAGATGGAGAGGGACCATTTCTCAAGGGCCTGGAGTGCCAGGACAAGGGAATGGCTTCAAACTGACAGAGGACAGGGATAGATGGGATATTGGGCAGGAATCCTTCCCTGGGAGGGTGGGCAGGCCCTGGCACAGGTTGGGCAGAGAAGCTGTGGCTGCCCCTGGATCCCTGGGAGTGTCCAAGGCCAGGGTGGAGCACCCTGGGCTGGTGGGAGGTGTCCCTGCCCATGGCAGGGGTGGGATGGGATCATCTTGAAGGGCCCTTCCAACCCAAACAATTCTGTGATCCTGTGCTATCCCAGCCTGACCTCAGACCTGTGCAATGACCACGGACCTGTCTGATGACGTTTGAGTTCCCTGACAGACCTGAGACATGCAAGGACTCCAGTCCTGCCACGATCAACACAGCTTGCTGTGTATCTCAATCCATTTATTGATCAAAGCAATCCCAGATGATTTCACAATGTTTATGCTCCATGCATAAATCAATTTACTGCTCTGTTTGCTTATGAAATACACCTCTCCATCCCTTGTTTATGCTTTAACAGCAGATGGGAAGCAAGTTCCAGTGCCATAGGGAGCAGAGTGCTTCCAAAACCTGTTTTGGAACTTCCAGAACTCCATCAAAGACTGACAATGGGTGAACATGATGCAAACACTGCCCCAGATAATTGCAGAAGTGGAAGAAACTTATAACCCAAACAGAAAGCGACTAAACCCTGAAATCCTTATGAATTTTCAGAAGCTTAAAGTTAGTGCTTCTCGACTAAACTTAAATAATGGCAGGCGGTGGCAGTGCTACATTAAAGGCTGGATTTGATGATCTTAGAGATCTCCTCCCACCTCAATGATTCTACGATTCTAATCTCTTGTAAGCTTTTCAGAAGTCTGTTGTGGAAACACCTTGCCAAGATTTGGGCGTTTATTTGCAAAGACAGAAGGCTCCTCTTACATTTCCAGAGATATCCATGGCGTGATTCCCGTGCAGTCCTGTAAGAATGCTGCTTCAGGGCACAGCCCTGCTGGGAGCCACTAATCACCCAGAAAAAGGTGTCATTACAAGTACACTAAGCTAATCGTTGTCAATCCCCAGAGATCATATCTCATCTCTAGCCTCATTCTTGTACCCTGAGATTACCTCACCCTCTCCTTCCCTCTTTCTCTGTGGTCACTTCTAGAAAGTGAAACACTTTGCAGATGCCTCAGGCAGAGCCCACTACACTTGTCCTACAGGGCACCAAAGCCCCTGTCCCAGCATCTCCAGACAGCTGGATGGACCTTAAAGCTCTTCTTGTCCCACCCCTGCCATGGGCAGGGACACCTCCCACCAGCCCAGGGTGCTCCAACCTGGCCTTGGACACTGCCAGGGATCCAGGGGCAGCCACAGCTTCTCTGCCCACCCTGTGCCAGGGCTGCCCACCCTCCCAGGGAAGGATTTCTCCAGAGGTTGAAGACAGGACAACCACACAGAGCCCAGTGAACCCATCTGATTTTATTATTACTGTTACAATTATTTGTACATCTTTGTGGAAAGAGGATCTTATCCTTTGCCCTGCTTGCTCCCAGGCATGGTTTAAGAATACAGTTACACAAACAGGTAAATTCACAATTCCTCTCCTGAACAATGAATTATTGAGAATTTAATCCAGAAGCTGAAAACAGATTTTAGACTCATTACTGGCTTCCACCAGACTCTTCTTCTCTCTCCCACATCAGCATTCCATGAGAGGCAGCAAAAGGTGGCCTTTCCAGCTGGGTTTGTGCTTTAGAATTGCTTAAAATGGTGCAAAATGCTGTTTCCAGGTAGAACTTAATTGAAAACCCTTTAGTGTATGAGCAAAGCCCGTGTTCTCCAAATCAACATGAATCTGAGAAAGACATTCCCTGTCTTGGTAAAATGGACAGTTCTCATGGGAAACAAACCCCACATGGCAGCTCCTCACTGCCACAGGGCAGAAGCAAGGAATGTTGGGTTGTGTTGGGGTCCTCAGCATGGAAGAGTCACCAGGAGGTGGTTAAAGCAGCACTGACAGGATTCATCTCTCATCCCGCTCCTGGGAAGCACCAGCATCCAGGAGCTTCTGCCCAGGGGTTTGCAGCTGGGAACCCAAGTGTAAGGAGTCCAGGAGGAGCCAATTCCACTGAAATTTGGTGTTGCTGGAAACCCACATGGGTGAGTGAGGTGCCTGGAAGACTCAGGGCCATGCCCACCTTCTGCAAGGACCTCAGCCTGGTTAACCCAAATCCAGGGTGCTCTCCCACCATTGGATTGGCTTGTTTTCCTTGCTTGCCACAGTAAGATCAATCCAAACCAAGCGTAGCAGTTTATTGAGCTTTTCCCCCCTCTTTTTATTTTTTCTTCTTCACTTATTTTATTTTTTTCCAAACAAAAGAAGCCTCAGAAGTCGTTGAGAAGCCAAGAAAAGCCACTGCTCCAGCTCTAGGCGTTCTCCATGAGCTCAAGCATTTCTTTGTAGACTTGTTCATACGCTGTCTCGCCCCAGAGGAAGTCAAAGTGGATGAAGTCGGGGATGTACTTTGTGTAGACCATGTTGGTGACCCGGAGCAGTGTGACATTCACATCCTCGGGGGCTGAAATCCAGTCCTTACCCCCGTACCACGCAGCCAGCGGGGCTTTCATGTTCTCCAGCTTGTAGAAGGGAGGGGTGGTCTGGAAGACAAACAGCGTGGCTTGAGGAAGGAAAGCAGGGAGGTCAAAAATTCCAAGTATTCCTGATTGCTGTTTGGGATTTCTCCCTTATCCCGAGACACAGCAGAGGAACCATCCCCAGGGAACCTCACTGTGCCTTGGGCTCCTCTGCTTTTTCACCAGAAGTCATCACTGAGTGACACCACAGACTCCTTCTTTTTTGTAAGAAAGATACAAGCTTATTTCCTCATATAAAGTAAATTCCATACGTACGATAAAATTCAAGGAATCACAGGATGGTTTGGGTTGGAAGGGACATTAATCTGCTTCCAAGCCCCCGCCATGGGCAGGGACACCTTCCACTAGGCCAGGTAGCTCAATGCTCAAAGTTCAGTCTCCACCACTGCAATATTTTCTTTCCACTATTTTCCATTTTTTTTTAATCTCTTCTTTTAAAACTGACAAATGAGAATGGCCTTCTCTTACCTGGTTGTAATGGAACATGTTGTCACTGCCATAATCATAATATTTGAATTCCCCTGTGAGATAGACCTGGAAAAGGAGGAGAGCCATGTTTATTCACCATGTATTGGAGGGGACCCCTAGGAAAGATTAAAGAGGTGACCACAGAACTGCACAGCTCCCTCCTGCCACCAAGGCTTTGTTATGTGTGATGCTGTATTTTGGGAGGAGAGCTCAGTCCCCAGGGAGAGCTCAGCACAGCCTGAGATCACCTGGCTTTCCTTACCCCACCTCTCTGCAGAACACTGATGTCTGGAGGCTGAGGCCCCAAAAACCCCCAGGGAACCCCTCTCAGAGCTGAGAGAGGAGAACGGGGGTTCATGGTGTGTGGAATCTCACCCTGCAGCAGGAAATGTTACCTGGCGCCAGTGGAACAGGTTTTTTAGGGATGTTGAATCGGGGTAGCGAGACAGATACACCTCCATACGGCTCTGCAAGAAACCATCGGAGATATTTATTCCCTTCATGGAGGGAAACCCCCTGAGAAATAAAGCTGATCCTGTTCAGTAGCCACACAAGTGTCACTCACACACAGAGCTGTAGGGCTCCCTTCAGTCCCCACGGGATGCTGGGCCAGGTTATGAGTCTGTCTGGCTTTCAAAGCAAAGTCAGACTCCACGTCTTGTGCTCAGGATCCTTTTGCAAAGTGCAACTCAACGTGTTTCCTTCTTGGAGTGTTAAGAAACTTCACCCACTCTTTCCTTGAGAAACAGTGGCCCAGTTCTGACTCCATCCAGGATCAAGCTTTTATTGCTTCTGGTCCTTTTGGGACTCTCTGTGGACCTGTCTCCAGTTTCACTCACGTGAGCAGTTTTTGGCCAGGAATTGGACCTTGAAATCTTGGCTGGCCCCAAGGAAATAGCCCTTCCCCTTGTGGTCCCTCTGGGACTACCCAGGTTGTCTGGACCTGTCCTCAAGTAACCTACTGTAGTGCTGGCCCTGGTGGGGGCAGGGTTGGGATGGAGACCCCAGCCTGGTGCCTCCAGCCTGAACTTTTCAAGTATTCCGTGTTCAGTGCAGTGGAGCACAGAGAAAGGCTCTGATCTGGGGATATGTATGTTCTAAGGCCTGAAGAGGTGGATTGTAAGGAAGTTCTTCCCTTGAGAGCCCATTTTGTTACTAAAACACATGTGAAATCACAAACCAGTCAGTGAAAGAGACACCTTGGGAGCCCCTGGAGTAAAGGCCAGAGAGCAAAATACCAACACAGTGGCCAGATGTTTCTACCAATCCAAGATGTGAAAGGCCACGTGAAGGCAGCAAATTGAAGAGCCTTGCTCAGACAAGGAGAAACTGGATCTCCTAAAAGGCAAGCTGGAGTGTACATACCGTATTCAAGTTGCTGGTAAAGCCCCCGGGCACGTAAAGGACCAAGGAGCAAACCCTTCTAAAGATGGGGTAGACGCAGAAGGTGGAAATCACTTCCTTCACAATATTGCCCCTGTCAAAGATGGTGATGTGTCCCAAAATGAGCTGTGAAAGCCAAAAGGGTTGGTCAGTGGGGCTGATGTTCCTTTCTGCCTCCAGGTGCTCCCCAGCCACCTCTCTGCCCACCCCTGAAAGCTGCTGACTTCTTGCCACAGCTTGGCTGGGCTTTGTCACTTTGGCCACGGCTCTGGAAGAGCCCTGATCTTCCTAGGAGAGGTTTCTCCCAGGAGAAGGGACCCAAACACAGTGTCTGGAAATAGTTCTTCACTGCTTAGGGCTGGCCAGGGAGATGCTTTACACTGTTAAATGGCCTGCAGGGTGAAGAGCACAGGCACAAACACATAAAGGGCACCCAGAGGGCAGAGGGAGGGAGAGGATGGACAAGCAGTGCATGTCTCAGGTCACTTCCCCATCACATCTCACACGTGGGGAGGACATACCTTAATCAGCACCTCGGGAAGCTCAAGCACCTTCACCAGGGGCGTCTTGATGTTGGAGTTTACGGTGATAGGAGCCAAGGCGAAAAACATCTTGATTTTGCGGTCCAGTTCAGGAATGGATGAAAAGGCAATGAAACCTGTGGGAGGAAGGAGGAAGCACACACCGCCCTGTTACACCTGAGGAGTTGTTGGCTCAGCTTCAAAACCAGAGAGGAGCTGAAGGTGTGTGTGCCCACCAGAAAGACCCTCGAAGGTGGCTCCGGCAGGTCGGTGACTTGCCCTGAAGCCTTTGCTACTGATGTATTTCAGCTCCCAGCCCGAGTGCTCAGCCCACCTCCAGTTCCCACAAGCCCTTCTTGGGGCTCTGGCAACAACGGGGTGCACCAAAAGCTGTGGCTGCAACCGTGTTTGGGCTGTCACCCAAAGCTCTTCTGGGAAAGCAAATGGGGATTATGAGCCACCCTTTGCTCTTTGGAGATGCCTGGATGTTACCATCCCTGACCAAGGTTTAAGGCACACTCCAAACTGGGGGTGTGCAGCTGACAGCAGTGTGATCTCCTCCTAAGTACCTTCGGTGGTGCCCTGAGAGAAAGCCACGTAGTACAGCTGCTCCTGCCCAGTTTTCTGCAGGATGTAGTTGATCATCGCCGGGAGGTCATACATGGCCATCTCATGAAAGCTGCGGTGGAGAAGAGGCACACGACAAAATCAGTCCTGCTGACCCTGGGCAGGACATGGCAAGCAGTGCCAGGGCTATGTGGGAGGGAGGGAGAGCTCTGGTGGGTACGGGCGGTGCCGGTCTGTGCCCACTGGCAGGTGGTGTGACTGTCAGCAGCGCTGCTCCTCCAGCCTGTGCACCCTGCTGAGGGTACCAGGCAGCTGCCCACCCTTCAGGCTCACAGCAAATACCTGTAAGCTGAGTATTCCTGCTGGTGATAGTCAAACTCCTTGTGTTTCCGTGACCAGCTGTTCCCACGGCTGTTCCCCATCCAAACGTCATAGCCGGCGTCGGCGAGGATGAAACCCAGGCTGCTGTTGGGCAAGTTGGTAACCCAGTTGCTTCCCTCCAACACCAGCCCATGCTGGAGGAGGACTGCAGCCTTTGGAGCTGGAGGAAGAAGAGAAGGAATCATTTTCTCTGACCGCTGGCAACATGGTCCTCATTCTCTGACCTTTCACAACCAGGTACTGCTTTGGCAGCAGCCCCTTGGGGGAGCGACAGCAGTGCAGGGAGATGGTCACCTCTGTCCTCAGCCTCTGGAGAGCTGTTTCTGAAGGAGGCTCTTTGGTCATCCCAGGCCAGAGAAACTTGTTACAGTGAAGATGAAAAATAAGGCTGGGCTCTACTTTTAATGGAGCTTGATAAATCATGCTCCCAGGAAGAAAGAAACCAAGGTCCAGCTCTGGACGCTGAGCGTGCCCTTTGGATGGAGAGCAGGCAGACCTTCCTGTGGCACTTACGGGGACAGAACATGCTGGAAGCCTGTGCCTCTGCTTGGTGGGAGATGCCCATGCTCTCCGGGCTGCCTCTGCCGTGAGGAATCCTCTGCATGGTCACGTAGTAGCCGTCCTCTGTCAGCACTTCGTGCTCCTCATAGGGGTACCCGTAGTAGCGCACGATTTCACCCTGTGGGAAGGGAAGGGAAGGACAGCGTGGGACAGGTGCCCAGGGACCTGAGGGTCTCTGTCCTGAAGGGTGTCAGGGCTTGGCTGGGCAAAGCTGCCCGTGGCTGCCCTGACCTGGTGGTGGTGGCTCCTGCTGCCAGTGGGAGGGTGGAGCAGGGACCTCCCAAAGTCCCTTCCACCAACGCCGTGGCGATGTCATGACTTCAGCTAAAATTTTTGGCAGGTGTGAGTTTCCTGCACTCCCTGAGCAGGTCTGGTAAAGAGCTGTCTCTTTTGGTGTTGCAATCAAGGCTTATGAGGAGCAGGGCAGCAATGACAGCAAAGCTCCAAGCCTGAGAAAGCTGCACTGACCAAACCTGTGGACTTGGAATGAGGTTCCCCACAAATGTCCGCCGTAAAACTCCATGTGCATAAGAAGAGGGAGACAGTAAAACCCTGGTATCAGCCCTTGGTGAAGACACACAAGAGACTGTGGGACTCACCCACCCAGCCTGTGACAGCACAGGGGCCTTGTGTGACCAAGCAGGAAAAGAAGGGGGAGAAGTCAGGACTTACAACATCCATGGACACCTCGGGGTTCTCATGTGCCTTTTCCCCAACGAACAGTAAATAAGCAATGGTCAGGAACAGCCACGTCATGGTGCCCTGCAAAACATCACCAACACAAGGGGCATGAAGGACATGCATGGCACTGGCACAAAAGCTGGGGAGGGCACTGGGGAGAAGCTGGGGAAGGCCTGGCGTGCACTACACTTCCCTCAGTACATCAACCTGACCACTCAACAGCAGAAGTAATTTTGGAGTCCTCTAATTGCTTCTAAAAATGGCTTATTTTGCTAATCTTGAGTCCAAATTCCACCCCAGCTTAATGCCCCATTGTCAATCAGGCCCTTGTGTTTGGAAGCATGCACATGTCTGTGTGCAGCTGTATGTGCCCAGTCAAGCCTGGCCTTCGAGGGGGTGATTATGGATTATTCATTCAAAATGATACACTGGGCAGTTGGAAGAATAGATTGTTTTGTTACACTGATAGCTGAGCTAATCAGGAATAAACCACCCAATTTTAAGTTGCAGGGCCACGGAGTTTTGTTTTGAAGATGAAATCCAACAATGTAATCAACAATCAATGTAATCAATGAATCCAACAATGTAATTCAATGGCTGAAAGAGACCCTGGGACACCTGTGCAAACCCAAGTGGGACACCATCTCGGCAGACCCCTGTTTTTTCCTGGGAAGGGCTTTGAAGTAACTGTTTTGACACGCTCCTACCACAAAAACATCTTACTCTCGTTTCATTTCATAGAAGCACAGAATCCCACAACAGTTGGGCTTGAAAGAGACCCTAAACCCTAATCCTAACCCACATCATTCCACCCCGCCAAGGGCTGGCCCTCCATGGCGAATTTGTTGGAGGCAATAAATCTGCAGCAGCAGCAATCCCGCCTCAGCTCTTGTGTCACCCACTGAAATAGCTGAGCTGTGTGTGGAGCAATTCAGCAAGGAGCTGCCAAATTCCCACCGAGGGCAGGGGAGCAGCCCCCGCAGTGCCAGGCGTGCTGTGCCCACCCCGCCGCTCCCCGGGTGAGAGGAGGGAGAACCGTGAGCAGGTTTCTGTCCCTCCCCGGCTGACCCTCATCATTCCCTCTGCTCCGCCGGCTTCCCAGGAGGAGGGAGGTGGTTCTGCAGCCGGGGAGAGAGTCACCTGCTCCCTCTGCTGCCGCCGGAGCGGGGATGGGGAGGATCACACCCGCACCACCCTTCTCCGGGAGGGCACCCCGGGACACCCCTTGGGCACCCTCCTCCTGGAGGCACCAGGGCAGGAGGGCTGTGACTTGGCTCAGCACAGCCCCGACCCCCTGCCCGAGGGGTGACCCCTCATCTCCCGCTGCTGCTGCCCGCTCTGGGGCCAGAAGGGCTCACCACCATCCCCCTGAGCCCCCATGGCACTGCCAGCACCCCTGCGCTGCAGCGGGACCCCCTGTGCCCGTGGGGAGGGGGCTCAGGGATCGTGCCCGGGATGCTCCCGAGGAGGATACGGGGCTCTGGGACACACGGGCGGTGGTGGGAGCGCAGCAAGGACAGCAGTCACCCACCTTCCACACAGCCCTTCGTGCCCGGCCCCGGGATACGTGAGCCTTTAGGAAAAGTGGGGAGGGACAGAGAGCAATTTTGTGGCGTAACGCAAATCCCAGGGAAGAGCCTTGGCTGGGATCGCCCCTTCCCTTCCGAAGGCACCCGAGGAGCAGGGATTACCTGTGGCGGTCCAGCGGCTGCAGCAGGACTGGGGTGGGTGCCTTCCTTCCCGATGTCCACCCAGCAGAAGGTCCCTGCCGCCCGTGCTCTCGCCCACCACTCACCGGGCTGTTATTCCCTCTGCTCCACATATTCGGGAGCGTCACGGGGCGCCACTCCCTCTAATCCTTCCTCCTACGACCATGTAATTTACCTGAGGGCTGGAGTCTGCGGCAGCAGGAGACGGCCTGCCTACCTGGCCTTGCTTGGGAATATTGTCGTGGCAGGGCAGGAATGCTGAGAGCCGGAGCAAATTGGTGATTTCCACTTGTTGGAGTCATTCGGCATGGCCCGTGACCTCTGTGAACTGGGAGACATGGAGCCTCTGGGGTCCCCCCCTGCACTGGCACTGGTGCTGGTGCCCAGGACTGCTGCTGGTGCTGGTGGCAGGGCTGGGGCTGTGCTGTGGGACCAGCCTAGCTCACCCCAGCAAGCTTCTGTAGGAAAGCCATCCCGCTCTTCTTGTCTCTTCTCCACTCCTCCTGGCTTGTGATGAGAAAGAGCCTGAAAACACAGAACCTCCCAGACCCCATTGTGACTTCAGGGAGGAGCCTTAAAAAGTGAAAAACGAATCCATCCCCGGCGAGGGAAGATGGTGGGGATGAAAACTTCACCTCTTCCCAGACTTCACCCCTTCCCAGTTGGCAGTGCCTTTGGCCAGGAGCTGCCTGGTGCCTGAGGAGGTCCCTGCAGGGGCAGTGAGGGGTGGCACAGGCTGTGGGTGTCATTTTTGGCAGCCCTGCCTTCGTGCCTTCTTCACTCCTTGCCAAGGTGCCCAGGATGCAGTGCCCCAGTGCTGGCTGTGGGCACCCTGTGGGCTCCTGCAGCCCTCCTGGTGTCACTACCTGCCAGCTCTGGCCCACCCACACTGGCTGAAAGGCAAACATGCATTCTTTGGGAGGCTTAAATAGTTCCACCTGTCTGGAGCTCTAATGACTGGTCTTCACCAAAGACTAGCTGGAGGCAGTGCCAGGAGCCTTCCCAGTTGGCTCACCCTCAAATGAGCAGTGGTTCATGCAGAGTCTGATTTTTTTAAGCTGTAGGGAGAGGAGGAAAGGTGGAAAAACAGGATCAGATATGCCCAGACAAGAAACCACTCCCCCTTCCTCCCAGCATACATTGACACCAGCAAAACTTGCCTTCCTTTTGGGGACAGGACATCAGAGAGGCTCCTGATGGAGCTGTGCCCACTCTGGTCCTTAATCAACTTTGGGACCACATTATTTCCCTTAATACTTGGGTCTGCTGGGGAGGCAGCAGAGCAGGAGCTGAGCCTTCAGTGGGGTGTCCTCAGAGATTTCCAACATGCAGATCACACGGCTCTTGCAGCACATCTGCCGGGGCTTTGTGCACCAGCCCCATTCCTCGCCCTTCTCTGCACCAGTCCCAGCTGGTACCTCACTAACAGGATCTCCAGCAGCACTGGTAAAATGGGGCTGGGAGCCCCCCAGGATGACCCCAATTCAGGGTGAATCACAACACACACTATGAAGGAAGGGGCAAATTGGGAAAAATTGGGATAAAAAAATTACGAATTCTGATGAAGCTTATTTTATCCACTTTAAAAGTCATCTTATTTTCCTCTCCTAACAACAAACACCCACTGAAGGAGAGGGAGAGAGGAGGGGATTCCTTGAAAGCAACCCCAGGGTGACACACCGAATCCTGCTGTTGGTGCAGGACTGGTGTGAGCACAGCGTGAATCCTGGGGGTGAACATCCCCCATGAGTGGAAGGAGAGCAGCCGTGCTGAGGGGGACGTGGGGTGCTGGTTGGCAGCAGCTCAGTTTGGGGCAGCAGAGTGCCTGGGCAGCCCAGGGGGAAATCCTCATCCTGGGGTGCACCGAACACAGCACGACTGGCTGGTCATTTGTTTGCCACGAGCTCTTCCCTAAGTTTCTCTGCACTTCAGCTGGCTGCTGCCTGGCAATGAGGTCTTGGAGTCATTGTTGTCCATGGGATGGTGCTCTCCCAAGGAAATGGGAAGTCTCAGGCAGCAGAGGGTGCTGTGAAAGTGCTGGTGAGGGAGATATCTCCTGCCCAAACCCTCATGGCATGTTTAGCCTTTTGGTATATTAAAAAAGACCCCAAAATCCAAACCGAGACCGTCCACCTCTCCTTGAGCACATGGTGGCCCTGTAGCCTGGCCACAACCACCCAGGGCAGGAGCTCTGTGAGGACAGAGCCCCCTGGGAATGGGGTTAGGGTTAACCCTAATGGATGGGAAATTGCAGCCTGGCCGGGTCCAGCCCTCCCACCACCCGTGTTAGGGACAGTGACACCAGCAGTGGTGGCTGTGCTGCCTCACTGGTGTGATAAGGAGGGTGTTTTAGCTGCACTGATAAGCCATGGTGTTATTTCAGGCCCTGTGAGGTTGTCCCTGATGGGGGCCAAGGTTGGGCCACATTTCCAGAGGCTGCTGCCAGCCAGCATCACTGTGATGCTCTGGTTGGCTTTGCATTTCTTCTTTCTGCAGTTGTGGAGGAGCAGGAAGGGGAGAAATAAGCCCCCCTGTAAATCCTCTGTGTTTTCCAGCTGATTAGAGAGGTTTTGGGTGTTCCTTGCCTGGGTGCCCTCAGGGCACAGGCAGTAGCATCTCAGCCCCCAACAGCAAAGCAAATGTTGTGAGGTGCTCACAAGTGCCAAGAGGGACTTGTGCCCACACGTGGCTGCCCTGGCTGAGAGGAGAAGCTGAGTGGTTTTCTGGATGTGCCAGGCAACCTGCTGAAATGTATCTGAGCCTGTCCAGCTAGTGGGTACCTGCCTTGGTAGGGAATATGCCCATGGCCTGCAATATGCCCTTGGCAAGGGGAATATGCCATATGCCATAGGGTCTGGTTGAGCAAACCCAGCTCCTCTCATGCCTCGGCCTCCACCCACCTCCTCTGGCCTCAATCCCATGTGGAGGTGTCTCACTAGTCCCTGGGAACCCAAAACTGGACGCTGCATCATGAGTTAGCCTTCTCAGTGCCAAGCAGAGGGAATAATCCCCTCCTGGGGCTTGCATGTGCAACTCAGCTCCTCTGGCTTTTGGGGAGCCAGAGGGCTGGGTATGGAGTCATTCCTGCCGGGAAGTGGCCAAGCCTGTCCAGGAGGAGAGGTCAAGGGGGTGGGGAAGGGACTGCAGAAATAAGGGGGGTAGGCTTAGGGAGAGTTGTGGGCTCACAGCTTGTCCAGAGAGGCACACAGGCATTTCTGGAGAGGGTGTGAGAGGAAGGACATCCAAAGGACAAAGGAAGGCTCCTCAGGTTTTCTGCAAGCCACGGAGGTCGATGAAGGTGAGCCTGGGGGCCAGAAGCTGCTTGTGACAACACAGGGACCAAAGGCAGAGCTGCTCTAAGTCCTTTCCACCTGCTGCCCTTCTGGGGACTGTCCCTGCCTGCGTCCTGGTGGGAGCTGACTTTGCTGCACTGGGGGGTTCTGGGGAGCTCCTGCAAAAAGAAGGTCGCTGCTGGTCTGTTTGCAGAGCTCTGTGCATCTCAGGAGCCTCTGCACCTGCTCTGGTGCCAGCAGGTGACACCGGGGATGGTGTGTGAGCGCTGTGAGGAACCCCAGCCAGGGGGGTGGGAAGGAGAATTTCTTCCTCCTTTGCTGGGTGAGTTGTGCCTCTTTCTTTTTGCCCTGGGCATGGGCTCTCCACATCCTCTAGGCAGCCTGCTTGTCCCTGTGCCTGATGCTGACAGGGAGAGGTGACATGTGTTGCCAACAGGTACCTACACCTGGAAAGGTGAGCGGCCAGTGACCCATCTGACAGCCCAAGAGCGTGTCCCTTTGCGTGACAGATGAGGCAGCTGAAATCCCCCAGCGGCGTAGGAATGCCAAAAGTTCAATATCCAGCTGGAGGATGCCACAAGACCTGCATGTTCCTGGTGATGGGGATGTTGGCCCACAGCTCCCCTCCCTTCAGGATGTGGCACTTTGCTGCTGAGCTGCAGGGGTTTTAGGATGCCATGTGTGAAACACCAGGCAGTGGGACTGGAGAGGGACTGGGCTTTCAGGTGCTGCTGGATGAGTCCCAACCTCTCTGTGTGTCTTTGTAAGCCAAGAGGATGGGTTTGCTGGGTGCTGCCAACCCTGCTGACAGCACACATGGGCCTGGAGCAGCAGGTCGGGTCGAGGTGCAATGCCTGCTCTCCTGGCTAAGGCTGTTGCTGAAAGGAAGGATCCCAACTGAGTCAAGAGGCTTTATTATCCCTCCAGCTGTTCATTTCATGTGTGGAGAACTTGGGCATTGTGGTCACCATCACAGTTAGAGTGTTCTCTGAAGGGTCTGCTCAGCAGTTCTGCATCTGAGCTTCTCATTTGTTTTGCAGGCATGAGCTCTGGTGCTTCCCAGTGAGCTGAGGGAGCCCTGTGAGTCCTCCTGGTCCTTTATTTTGGCTGTGTGAAGGAGATGGGGTGCCTCTGCACCTCTAAGGGCTTGGTTGGATTACCCAGGGCTGATGCATGGGGAACAACAGCTCTGGGAAGAAGCAGAGACCATCTCTGCTCTCCTCCATCCTGCTTGCCTGTGCCCAGGGACTCCCAGCTGGGCAGCACTTTGCCACTAGTGCTTCTGGGTTTGGATGGTGGGATGTGTTGTGAGAAAGGCACTCCTGGGCTGTTCCCACATCAGTTGATGTGCCCTGGTGTATGCCTGGGCTTGATGCCACAGACAAGTGGTGAGAGGACCCACAGACAAGCTGAGTGGTCCAAAACACCCGGGGTTCCAGGGGTGGGAAAGCTCCACTGTGGCAAGTACCTGGGGATGAGCACGGCTCTGATGGCTTGCATGACCCCAAGCCTTGTGTGCAGGAGGTGGGGACTGTCATTTTGGCTTGTCCTTCTGTGTCCCTGCCCTGTTTTCAGAGCCCAGCCCGGGAGTCTGTTAGTGCTTGCTGAGTGCCACAGGCATGCACAGTGACTCAGCCTTCCCTCTCTGCCACAAAGGCTTTAATGTCTTGGGACACCAGGAGGAGTCGCTGCTGTAACTGCTGAACATCCATCCCTCTCTGGAACCTGTGGTCTTTGTGGCACAGCTTGTCACCGTGGTGTGCCACCTTAATACCTGGTTGGCACTGGGGTGGGCAGCAGAACCTTCAGCACGGTGGTGGCATCCAAGACTTGTGGGAAATCTTCGTGCCACCGCTCAGGGACTGCATGGGAGGGCACTGGGAGGAGGAAATTCCCAGCACAAGATGCTCACGAGCCACAGAAACCACAGGGCTGTGGCTGTTGCTGCCCATGGAGCAGTGGATGGTCCTCTTGCACATGGTGAAGTGCAAGGCTGGCTGCAGATTTGAGGCAGATGGGCCATGTGGGCAGAACTTGGCAGGGCTTGGACCCCTCTGTGGACAGGGCATGGGCAAAGGCTGCTCCAGCTGGGTCCAGCCCAACCAGGGCCTTTTTTGAGGGGACTTCTCGTCCAACCTCCCACTCAGACCAGGACCACCCCCACGGCTGCTCAGGCCAGCCCTCCAACCACACTGAAGACCCAAGGGAAAGCAGCTCTTTCCTAAGTGACAAGCTCAACCAGAAAATGGAATGGATATGAAGCTTTGTGTGGGTTTTGCAACAAGAAAACATCCCAGAGAAGCATCTTGTTGTATCTGCCCCCCTAATTCCTGTGGAGATTGGCTTCTCTGTCCCTGCAATCCACACTGCTTGGTGGAGTGGCTATTTCAGCAATTTGGGCAGTCTCTGATGTCCCCAGGCATGGCCTGCAATGTCTTGCCTGCGTCTGTGTGCAACTAAGCTGGGTGAAAATGTGACCACTGCAACTCTTGCCTTCCTGCTGTCCTTCCTCCCTTCCCTCCATACACAGTTGGAGGGGCTGCAGGGCCAAAAGCATCTCGAAGTGGTGGTTTGCACCAACAGGCCCGGCCTGTAGCTGTGGGCACTGGACAGGACAGGAGGATGTCTGGTTCAGTGATGTGTTTGTCTACAGGATCCCAGAACGATCCATCCTCTCCTTCCTTCAACCCTCAGAGCAGTTTGATCCTCACCTGTGCCTGGAGATTTGGCACTGAGGTGGTGGTGGTGGGGGGCTTGAGCACAGAGCAAGACTGGGGTTGGCACTTTGCTTTCCTGGGTGACAGGGAGGTTTTTCTGTGGCCCACGTGGTGCTGGGCAGTGGGTAAATGCTGCTGCTTTCCTGAGCAACCCGGGAGAAGCTTTCCATGCCATGAGGATGCTCAGAAAATGTGCCCTGCCAGCTCCTCTGGGGAGGCAGAGAGTTGCCTTTGGCTCCTGCAACAGGATCATCAGGGAAATGGACTTTTGCTGGGTCTGCTCCCAAGTCTGGAGCTCCTTGGGCTGCTGTGCTGGGAATGGCAGGGCCCTCCAGGAGCACATGGCAATGAGCTACAAACCATCCAGGGCAGGGATGGAGCGAGGCAGGGATGGAGCAGGGAAGGTCCTACAGAATGGTCCCTCCTGCTTGAGGGACCATGCTTCCCCTGCAATCCCTTAAAAGCACCCTGAGGGTTCTCCCAAGAGGAGGTGGCAGGAGGCTGCTTGTCCCACGCTGCATTTACAGCTGGGCTGGATGGGAATGGTCAGCACGAGGCTTGGAGTGGGTTCCTAAGTGCACACACAGCTCCACGTCGCAGCATCGGGATGCTGGAGCTGCACAGACATTGCTCATGCTGCCAGTGTCCCTCCCACCCCGCTCACGCCAACCCCATTGTCCCCCAGGTGCCGTGGAGAGCTGAGATGTGGCAGCTGCTGGTGGCCCTGTGCCTGTCCCAGGGCCTGGGAGGTGCCATCCCCATTGCTGAAGAACTCCCCAACCCCGAGAGGTTCATGAACATCGTAAGTTCTGGGAGGGCAAACACATCCCTGGGGGGCTCAGGCTTCCCCAGAGTCCTTCCTGAGGGACCAGCTGGCCTCACCCCATCCCTGTTCCTGGCACCTGCACCTGGTGTCAGCTGGGGGGCTTGGGGCATCAGAAGTGTCCTGTCTTTCCGTGGGTGTCACCCACTTCATGCCCTCAGCTTGAGCTTGGGCTCTTCCTGCTCTTCCTCTAACGCAGAGGGACCTTCAGCTGGGGGTGACAGCAGAGAATGTGGGTGGCAGGAGTGGGTGCCACTAAGGTCAGGCATGGGGTGATGGGTCACCCTCTCCCCTTGCACCGTTGTCCCTGCAGAGCGAGAAGATCCGTTTCCAGGGGTATCCCAGCGAGGAGTACGAGGTGATGACAGAGGACGGCTACTTCCTCAGCCTCAACCGGATCCCCCACGGCAGGGGCGGTGCTGGACGCTCAGGTGGGCTTATGGAGCACCTGTGACCCTGCCCAGGGCTGAGGCAGCGTGCAGGGGGGGCCAGTGGGACTGCCCCCACCTTCAGACATGGCTTGGCAGCTGGAAGACATGCGGGAGGTTTTTGTTGTCCCTGGGGATGCAGCTCAGCATCCAGGATGGGGCAGTGACCCAGAGAGCCCCAGTGGCTCCTTCCCTGCAGCAAAGCCCTTGTTCTGGTCCCAGGTCCCCTGATGGCTCAGAGCCTGGCACGGCAAAAGCCCTTCAAGCAAAAAGAAGCACCGTCAGGACCAGGGAAATAACGGGGTTGGGGAATGTCTGAGCCTGCAGAAAGCAGCATCAGGATGCACAGGGCTGTTCTATTTCCAGAGGGAAAGGCTGCCAACACCCTGCTCTCTCCTCTTCCAGCATCCAGGTCACCTGTGCTGATAGTGCACGGGTTTGCTCTGGACGGAGGTGACTGGGTGGACAATCTCCCCGACAGCAGCCTGGCCTTCATCCTGGCCGACGCGGGCTACGACGTCTGGATCGGGAACAACCGCGGCAACAGCTGGTCCCGCCGGCACCGCCACCTCTCTGTCTACCAGGAGGAGTTTTGGGATTTCAGGTGAGGAGGCCTCCAAGGATGGGGCCGGGATGCTGGGCTGCCACCACCTGGTGTCCACGGGAGGTTGGGAGGTGGGGCTCTCCTCCAGCCTCTCCCTGTGCTCCTCAGCTTCCATGAGATGGCCATATATGATCTCCCTGCCATGGTGGGCTTCATCCTCGAGCAAACCCAGCAGGAGAAACTGTTCTATGTCGGCCATGCTCAGGGCAACACCCTGGGTGAGTGAGGAGGAGGAGGAGGAGAGGGTGGTGGGTGGGAGTGGGGCACCAGGATGCCATGGAAAAGAGGCACCAGTGTCCATCCCAAACTGGACACTGCTGGGAACAGGGCTGAGCTGCCCCATGCAGCCATTTCCCCACCTGCCTTCTTGGTCTTTCTGCATGGGAGAGGTCTTGCCCATCTCTCCTGGGCTGTACTCACACCCAGGAGCAGGTTCTGCCCAGACTCTGCCCCTCAGCCCGGCTGTCTGGGGTTGTTGTTGTGATCTCTTGCTGCTTCCCAGGTCTCATAGCATTTTCCACCTTCCCACGCCTGGGCGAGAAGATCAAACTCTTTTTTGCTCTGGCTCCTCTTCACACCTTCCACTATGTCGAGGGCCTCCTGTTAAAGCTGGCATTTCTACCAGATGTGGTCCTGAAGGTACGTGAGGTGTTTGTGTGTTCCTGTCCCAAAAATCCAGAACTTTCATCAACTTCTGTCCCCCACATCGCCACTGTGGGCGGGTGCTGGAGATCCCAACATCAGTCCTGACATTTCCTTGCGCTCTTGCAGATCCGGTTTGGAACCAAAGAGCTGAGTCTGGTGGGGAGGAAGGAGAGAGCCATCCTTGCTGATGAGTGCAGCAGCGCTATCATAGATGAAGTCTGTGAAAGGGAGATCTTCTTTATCGGAGGGTACCACAAGGGCAATTTGAATGTGGTGGGTGCATCACAGACACCTGGAGGTGGTGAATGAGCTACAGAAATGGGCATAAAAGCCCAAAAGAAGGTGTGAAAGGCAATGGTTATTTGGAGGTTTCTTGCAGTGGTGTTAAACCTCTTCTTGAGGTGTTAAACCTAATGCAGTCTGTGGTAAGGGAGAATCACCCTGTGGTCTTTGCTCTAATGGAAAGGCTATTCCTGCCTCATCTTCTGCTGACATGTGACAGGTTTACAGAAGAAAATGACCAAAAAATTACTGGAGCAGTTTTATTTCCATTCTAAAGTGTTGGTTAACTGGCTTGCCTATAAAAGGTGCTAAAGAATAATATTTATATTGCAGTTACAAAACAGAATGGGTTTGTTTGGTTGGTTTTTTGTTTGGTTGTTTTTTTTGCCTAGACAGATTTTCTTCATTCCCAACTCATTTAGAAAACACTCTCTTTTTCCTGCAGAGCCGAGTGGGTGTATACCTATCTCATTTTCCAGACTATACATCAGTAAAAAATCTTCTCCACTGGGGCCAGGTAGAGACTCTCATTTTGTAACTACTGAAACCAAGGCTTTTTCTTTTAATCTGTGAATATGGTATTTTGAAATGCTGCTGGAGACAGGTGAGGAGGTGAAATCAAAGCCAATAGATAAGAGGGATTTTTAAGTTGCTGCACCAAGGTGTCTCAGAAGCCACAGCTGCCCAGGTGGGGCTGATCCAGGGCATTACTTGGATTAACTCTTTGCCTCTGTCTTCCAGACTGCCAAAACTGGGGAGTTCAAGCAGTTTGACTATGGGCCGAAGAACCAGGAGAAGTACAACCAGGTAAATGGGCTCCTGTGGGAGGAGGAGAAGAGGATGAGGCTGGCTGGGACCCACATGGGGGAAAGCTCCTCCATCCCTCTGGGCTGCCAGGGGCAGCACAGCCCATCCATGCTGGATTCTGGGATGGAGCAACCCCAGGTGTATGGACAGACTGGGAATGAGATGGTGGAAAGCAGTGCTGGGAAAGTGGCCAGTTGGATATGAGCTNTCCCCAGGGCAGTGGGCACAGCCCCAAGGCTGCCAGAGCTCTGGGAGGGGTTGGGTGATGCTCTGGGGCACAGGGGGTGACTCTTGGGGCTGGTCCTCTGCAGGGCTGAGGGTTGGGCTGGATGACCCTTGTGAGCTCCTCCCAGCTCAGCATATCCACGATTCCCTGATTAGTGCTGTTTGTGTCAGAGCCCCCAAATAACCACTGCCTTCCCCCTCCCCAGTCCAACCCACCCTTTTACAGGATAGAGGACATGAGGGTGCCCATGGTGCTGTGGAGTGGGGGGCACGACCGGGTGTGCCCCCCCCGGGAGACCCGGCGCCTGCTGCGCCGCATCCCCAACATCGTGCGGCACCAGCAGTTCCACCACTGGAACCACTTCGACCACCACTGGGGCCAGGACGCCCCTGCGCTCTTGTACAGCCAGATGGTCTCCTTCATGGACCAGTATCCATGAGCCAGCCCGTTCCCACATCCCTTGTGCTGCTCTTCCCCCTTTAAAAGTGCCTCCCTATCACCTTTCTCCACACTGATTCAAAGCCTTAACCGCAATGATGTAATTCCTGCCCGCGCTCTGTCGATATAAGGATTGCAATAAACTCTTGCATCACGGCCAAGCTCCAGCCCTTTGCTTGCTGGGCCTCGCTAGGGTGAGGTTTGCAGCACGTCTGCTTTGGTTTGGGTACTTTGTTTTAAACCTTTTGCTGGCTCAGAACGTTGCAAGCAAAGAAATTTTACTCCAGGAATCGAGCGTGTGCTTTGGTTTGTGGGTTTAGGCACAGGAGGGGAGGAAAGTGACCCTGGATGCGGCTCTGGAGAGGCTGGAGGAGTGAGCAGAGACTGCAGGGGAGAAAGACTTCTCACAGAAGAAGGAGCTCAGGGAGCTCAGTGCACACCACACACCTGAGAGGTGGAGAGAAGTGTTTCCTGGGAGAAAACCTACCCAGAGCAGTGTCCCACATCACCTCTGGGGTGTGCCTTGGAGGAAAATCCAGCTGGGAGAATTCAGGAAGCATTTCTTCCTGGGAAGGGTGGTCAGGCCTTGGCAGGGGCTGCCCAGGGAGGGTTGGAGTGGCCAGCCCTGGAGGTGCCCAAGGCAGGACTGGCCGTGGCACTCAGGGACAAGGTGGGCATCGGGCACAGGGTGGACTTGGTGACCTTGGGGTTTTTTTCCAACCTAAATGACTCCCTGAGTGGGAATAGCAGAGACACGTGAGTGTTAAGAGGGGGGTCTCCAGGGGATGCAAGAGATGACCAAAGGCAGGAGGCCGGGATGAGAGGGGAAGAGGCCACATCTGAGCTGGGCACAGCTGGCAAAGGTCAGAGTAGGAGGGGACTGTCCTCACCAGAGCCTCCCCACTGCACCAGGGAAGGTCCAAAAGCCAGTGATTTGCTGGTGACGAAATGTTCAAGAAGAGCTCGGAGAGGCTGAGCCCTTCCTCACCTCACAAGTCCACCCAGCCATCCCTCTCCAATCACATTGTTTCTTGCCAAGCTTTTCTTGCTCATCCTGTTCACCTTCTTAGTGTTGAAATGAAAAAACAAAAGTCAAGTCTAGAGGAGTAAATTTCAACAACTCTGTTTACCCTGGAGGGATTAACTCCCCAATGGATTCCTTTGGAAACGAGGTTATGATATTTTTTTGGTTGCCTGTATTTGTGTGAAAACCTGACCAGAGAGGTGGACAATCAGAAAGGTCTCCAAGGAACACTCAGCAGCATCTCCCCACCTCCCTGGTAACTGCCCAGCCAGCAGAGCCACTCACCAGGTGTGGTGAGCCTGTTCATGCTCAGCCTGAGAGCCCCATCTATTTAGTTCATGTTATTTATTTACCCTATTTATTGCACACTTTTGATGCCAGCCCCATTCATTTATTCCATGTGCTTGCCAGCAGCTCAGGCAGTTGTTTGCAGAGCTGTGCCTGATCCTGCCCGCAGGTCCCTGCATGTGGCAAGGGACACCCCCAGTGCTCCAGAGAGCAGCAGGTTTCAGGACCTGCAATCCAAAGAAAATAAAAATGCTGGCAGCCCGGCTGGATTAAGACCCAGTGAGATTAATTTGCAACCTCTGCATCCCCTGCCTTTTAACAGAGAGATAAATATGTTTAAAGGATAAAGGGTTGCTCTCTAACCCAAGCTGACGTCAGTGGAGCAGCTTGTGGGGCTGGAGGGCTGAGCTCAGCCTGTCGTAAGGCATCTTGTGGTGCCACCACCAGCTGCTCGGGGGGCTCTGCCAGACACTGAGCTTCATCTGGGGCTCAGGCTCTGCAAGGGTGTCCCATCCCTCACCTGCTCCTGAAGAGGAAAACGAGAAGAATCCACTGCAGGGAGTGTCGAAGTCAGTCTGTCAGTATGAACCTGGTGAAAGGTTGATATAACAGTGGTGAGGAATCAGCCTGTGGCACTGGAGCTGTTGCCATCGATTTGCAACGCAGGGCTGAGGCTGAAGAGGGTGGGTCACACCTGGGCTTAAAACTGCACCTTCAAATAACACCCTTCGGGCACCTTCCTCAAGTGAAACAAAGTCAGGCTCGTGTCGTTTCACCCCCAAAATGATGAGAAGCTGGGGAGAATCCCAATCCCAATCCCAACCCTTGGTTTTGCTTCCCAGTGGGGTCTTTTGTGGAGGATCGATCCGTGTCCCAACCGAGGGAAGCACAGGAGCCGAGGGCCAGCAGGGCTGGCTGTCCCTGGTGCCACATCCAACCTGGCCAGCAGGGCTGGCTGTCCCTGGTGCCACATCCAACCCGGCCAGCTGAGACCTGCTCTTCCTTCTGATTTAGGGCTGTGCTCTCCTGCCAGCCAGGGCACAGCCCTCTGACTCAGCAGGTGGTGGAGGCTGGCATGGCACAGCTGCCACCTCCCTGTGCCACCAAAACCAGCATGGAATAAAAGAGCTCTGTCCCCCTGGAGCGGTGACAGTGCTGATGTGTTCCCAGTGGTCCCAGAGAGGTGACAGTGCTGATGCATTCCCAGTGCTCCCAGAGAGGTGACAGTGCTGATGTGTTCCCAGTGCTCCCAGAGAGGTGACAGTGCTGATGTGTTCCCAGTGGTCCCAGAGAGGTGACAGTGCTGATGCATTCCCAGTGCTCCCAGAGAGGCTGGGCTGGTCAGACTGGGAAGCTGGGGGGGAGCAGGGTGAGGTGAGAGCCTTTGGGGTCACAGGAGAGGTCCTGGGGTCTGTGGACCAGTGGGGGGTCAGGGCAGCCAAAGCCCCCTTGGCTAAGAAGGGACCATCCCCTGCTGATGGAAACCACAGGAGACCCACCCACCCCAGGCTGGGGATTTGGGGTTCTTTGCCTGCACTGCTTTGAGCCCACCAGGCTCACCCCAATAGGAGCAGAGCCAGGGGGTGCCTGTCACCCTCCTGAGGGTCTCTGATCCCCTCTGGAGACCCCACGGGAGGATTTGGGGTGGTTTCCTGATTTATTCCCACCCCTCCTGGGTGCAGCCACGTGCGGTGTGTCCCATCTGCAAACATCTCCCACTGCTGGCAGCCCGTTTGGTTCCATTTCTGCCAGGATTTGGGGCACAGCTTTGTTGCAGGGTTTTAAAAGGGACAGAAAATATTTGGGCACAGCAAAGGCGACAAAGCAATCAGGGGAAAGTCCTCTTGTCCTTCTGGCAAAATCCCAAGTGAAGCTGCGTATTTATTTATGTGGGTTTGGGGTTCTTTTAAAATATTTTCTTTGGGCAAATTGTTTCTGCAGAAGCAGAAAGAGAATTTGAAAAAAAAAAAGAGGTGTGTTTAAACAGGATTAACTTAAGCAAGAATTTGTACTTGCTTAGAGAATTTCTTAAAGTCAGAAAAACAAACATTCTCCTAATCCGATAATCTGATCACCCGATAAAATTTACGAGACGTTTTTTCGGTAGAGAAAAAAATATTTACTGGAAACCGACTGTCTTGAGCAAACTGAATAAACAGCTTAGGTGAAGGGCATTACCTAAAAGGACAATGTTACAGAAAGCTTCTTAGGATGAGGCCGAAGCAACATAGTTAGGAAGAAAATGGGAGAGGGAAAGAATGAAATCATGAATTATTTCCTGCAACCATCAGGATATACCAGGAGACTGTAATGAAGGCAAGCTCCTTCTCATAAACAGCTCTCATTAAATTTTCATTTTGCTCTGAAGGAAACAGCAGAGGAACAAGCACAAACCCCTCATGGCTTCCCTGGGAGCCCCTCTGGGAAGCTTCTCCCCAAGGATGCTGCAGAGGCAGCACAAGGACCTCCAGCACCAGGGAGGGACCACTGTCACCCACCTGGGCTGAGCAAATCCTACTGACAGATTCTGCTACCCAAAAAATACCCCCCCAACCTCTGGGAAGGCTGCTCTCCCCCACATCGCTTCCCTGTTCTCAGGAACCTCCCATCCAGGTATTGCTGCTGCCTCCAGGTGACTCAGACCTTCCAGGGAATGTTAAAGGGAGCACAACAGACTGAAAATCCGATTGTGCTCCAGTGCGTGGGTCTGGCTAATGAATTTCTCCTGAAATTGGGAGCTGGACTCTTCCTCCTCGAAGCTCATGGTGTGGTGGGCACACCATTCACATGTTTATCAAGTGTTTCCTGAGCAGCCTCAGGGGTTTGGCTGGCAGAGACAAGGATGGTGCTATAAAACAACTGTCCTTCCTTCAGGCTACAGGAAAAGTCATTGTGACATCTCCCTTGGGACCACTCTGGGGGTGCCAAACGTGGGCTGAAGCCACTGTGGCTGGAGCTGCCCAAATCACTGCCAGGGAGGAGGTTTTGGTGCCATGGGTATGTACTGGAGTGGATGGAAGCACCCCAGTAAGAAAACAGGCCACACAGAATGAATGACTCAATATTTTTATCAAAACTTCTCAAATAAACCCTGAGATGAAGGCACTTAGCACATCCCCTGTGCCCCCTTTTTGTCTGGGTTTTGCACATTACACATCAGAATCACAGGCCGGACTGTCTCTTTGTCTTCAGATTTTGTTAACTAACAAAAACTGACCCACACCCCCCTCTCCACGACCAAACAAAAGAAACAGGGAAAAAGAAATGAAGAAAAAAGGAAAGAAATGCAGTGCCAGGCAGGAATAACATGAGTCAATTCTCATTCATAAGGCTCCTCTCCCCACCCTGTCACTGCTGTAGTGATCAGCATTTTAATCAGCTGTATTCAGGTGGTCCAAATAGTGAGAAGGTTAAAAACCCTTCAGAGACAGCATTAATCTTACAAGACCCATCAGCAAAGAAAATAACATCTCAAAGCAAACCACCACCTTCACAGGTGCCTCTTCATGACGTCCAGCATTTCTGAGTACAGAACGTGGGTGGCATCGAGGCCCAGGATGAAGTCCATGTGGTTCCACTGGGGGATGAGCCTGTGGTGCAGCAGCTGGCTGAGCTGGGGCAGCAGCAGGGCCGTGTCCCGGGGGTCTGCCAGGCAGTCCAGCCCCCCGTTCCACACGGCCGTGGGCACTGCCATGCCCTTCACATCATAGAGAGGTGGACCCTCCTGGAGAGGGGGAAAGGGGGAATTCACTGAGGAGAGACCTTGCTGGGATGCAACACAATGCTCACTGGGCAAGGGGGAGGGAGGGGAATAAACCTGGGAAGGCTTTCTTCTAGAAGGGAGAGCAACTGCAGGAAAAGGTGCAGAGCCTGATGTGACACAGCTTAATTTAAAGTGAGTAATGAGCCCGTTCTGGCCCGCTAGAAATTCTGGTTCTGATCCTACAGGCAGTTTGGATGAGCAGGCAGAACTTTATCTGCCCTGGTCCAATGCAGGTGGATCATCCTGGTCCAGTGCAGGTGGATCATCCTGCTTCAAGCAGGAGGTTGGACTGGGCACCTCTAGAGGTCCCTCCAAGCAGCTCTGCTGGGGTTTGTGGTGACACCTCATGCAAGCATCAGCCTTCCCCTCAGGAAAGTGTTTGGAAGCAAGTTCTTGAAATGAAAACACCCTGGAGGGTTGTTCTGACTCAGCACCCTGAGGTCTTGCCATCAGGTGGCTTGTCAGAAACATGTCTTTTTCCCTGCACTGTTATTATTCCAGTTAAGAAGTGTGTCTCTTTCAGAGCAATTTGCATTTTCCTTCTTTAAGGAAGAAAGAAGTTATTTTCTCTGTTCCAGTGCTTCTCCACTCTTTGAGCAAAGAAATTCTCCCTAATATTCCACCTGAACCTCTCCTGGTACAACCTGAGACCGTTTCCTTTTGAAAGTGGAAAGCACCCAACACTTCAGGCCATTTAAAAAGTATGTTCAAAATAGAGTTTCGAGCAGAAAATGCTGTCTTTCCAAGTGGAGTTCCCACTGACTTGCTCCCTGAATGCCCCTTTTGTGAAGAGAGGACAAGAAATCCAGAGGAATCCTACCAGGCACGAATGGGAATGGGATGTGTAAGTCAAAGGGCCACGGGAAGCTCTTACCTGTCTATAGCGAAGATTGTTGTACATGGTGCCCCCATCGAAAGCTCTCAGTGCCCCACTGTGAACTCCCTGCAGCAAATTCAGACAGGCAAAGGTCCAAATGAAATGCCAGTTCCCTGGGGTTGCAGCCAGTTTAAAAGGGGAACTCAAAAGCTGGGTTTCATCACTGAACAGGCAAGAGTTTTCAAGTGTGTCTCACAGGTCTGCCACGGGCCCAGTGCAATTAATTATTGCCATGAACTTGGAGAAATGAAAGGAGATTGTGTTTGTATGGTTTGTGCTTGATGCCAGGAGGGGAGAAAGTGAAAACGTTCTAGAAAAGGGGATTAGGGCTCTAAATATTCCTTTTTGGCTGAAGAATTGCCCTGAAAGGACATGAGCAAAGATGTGTTGGTTGGAAGGAGCCTCTGAACGTCTCTTGTCTAAGTGGAACAGGACTCTCAGCAACACATGGCCAGGTGGGCATGGCTTGGTCCCTCCCAGCATGGAGAGCCCCCCTGGCTCTGGTTTGCCCAGGAAAGCAGCTGGGAAGGTTTACCTGCAGCCAGTGGATGATGTTCTGCACTGAGGAGCCCGCTGGGACGTGTCCTGCATACACATCCATTCGACTCTGCAAGGACACAAGCACAGTTCTTAAGAGGTGTCACCTGGCTCCAGGACTTTGTCCTCCAGAAGGACACCAAGGGCCCATTTCCCACACACCATGTTCATGTTCTTCCAGTTAAACCCGAAGACTGCAGACAAGAAGCTCTTGCAGACCTTCGAGCAGGTACAGAACTTGGAAAGGAGCAGCTCACCCAAGGCAGTGTGTGGGAGGAAATCTCTGGTGCCAAATATCTCCTGTAAAATTGCAGATGTGCTCAGGAAACACAGAGTCTGGTCACGCTTTTCCCCCAGAGCACCAGCACTTCCCAGCTTCTGTTTCCCTTCCCATTAAGGTATGAGATTGCCCACGAGCAGAGCCTTCCTGGCACCCTGTTAAATGCTTCCCTCCCTCGTTTTTTACATGCAGGACATTCTACTTTCACTGTGCTCCTGTGTTAAGTGGAGAGGCTCCATTCACAGTCCTGCATCAGTTTTGTTTGCCAACATTTGGGCTCTAATTCTGCCAGTAAATTCAGGACAGAAAGACTCTGGACTCCTAGGTGTGATTCTCTTCATTATGAAAACAGGTAGAGCACAGAGTTCCCCTCTGTGTAAATGATTGGAAATATCCTGTGTAGGTAATTTCACAATCCCTCTGAAAAGCTGCATTCAGAGCATGGTCTGGACCAACATACCTTAAGCCCATAGTCAGAAAACAGGGCGAGCTTTTTAGCTGGACTCTGAGAAAACGTCACTGTGGTCACAGGTGCCAGAGCAAGGAACATCTTGATTTTCTGGGCCAGCTGAGGCATGGTGGAAAAGGCTATAAAACCTGGGGGGGGAAAAATAGTAGGAAAAAAATGGTTTCCCCTTTTAAGATACTCATGTGCATAATTTAATGTCAGTAAATTTGGATTTAAGGGTCAGATCAACATGAAATTCGGGTTTCACAGTTCCCAGGGGTGATGCAGACAGCCCACACTGCCCCCAAGGTGAGTCAAAAACCCCCACTCACCTATAGTGGTGCCTTGTGAATGACCGATGTAATAGAGCTGTCTCTGCCCTGTTTTCTGTTCAATGAAGTTTAGAACTGCTGGCAGGTCGTATTTAGCCATTTCATCGAAGCTGCAGGAGGAAGAGCAGACACCTGAGAGGTGCACAACCACCAAAAGCAGCAGGGATGGCAGGACCACCCCACAGACTGCTTCATCCCAGCTGAATGTGTCCTTGGGAAAGCGCAGGGGGCTTTCACCTAAAATAGGTGGATACACTTTGGTTCAGCCTGGTTTGCCCCTCCCCGAGCTAGGGCAGCACCACCTTTGGCAGGTGAAAGAATCCCCTTGTTCCTGAGCTCCTCAAACGGCCTGGTTACCTGAAAGCCCAGAATTCATCCTGTTTGGGAGACAGCAGCAGGTGTCTCTTGGACCAGGTGCTCCCTCTGCTATTGCCAATCCAGACATCGTAGCCGGCGTCGGCCAGAATGAAGGCCAGGCTGTTGTTGGGCAGGTTGGTGAGCCAGCAGCTGCCTTCTGCAAGGAGCCCATGCTGCAGGAATGCCACGGCTCTTGCACCTGGAACACAGCGGTCATGAGGACTGGTTGTGTCTGTCACCATTTGAGACAGTTGAGAGGCATTATCCTCATGAATTGCAGCAGGCAGGGTCTAGGGAGGTTTGTGGCAGCATTCCCCTGGATTTCAAGCTAAAAGCAGGTTTGTTGTGTGGTGCATCTTATCTTTGCCTTTGCCCCCAACAACCCTGGGAGCACTGGCAGAGCTTGGGCTGCCCAGGGAGCTCTGGAGGCAAACACGGAGGAGCTGGGGATGTGATGGGAGGAGATGCACCTTTTCACAGGTCTAGACCTCCCCGGCTGTCACTTCTCACAGGGCAAGAGGATCCCCTGGAGGCTCCTCAAGGACCATCAAACCAGCCTGCTGATGCACCACTCGGCTGCAGGACCACATATGGGGCTCCAGGCTCCTGGAGGAAACCCAGGGTGTGAGTGAGGAACCAGGAGGGCTGGGATGCTTCTCCCTGCTGGGAGTGCAGCCTGACCCATGCTCAGTGCCCACAGAAGGAGAGAAAACCTCAACTTCAAGGGGTCAGCCTTCCCTACAAGTTCTGATCCATAAAAAGTCATGCTGCAGATGCCCAGCCATGGGGAACCTTGAAAACTCTCTTGCACAAGCCCTCGTATATCCCAGACAAGAGCAAAAGGTGTGGCTGTCCTGTGTTTTACCCACTTTACCTTGGCATCCAGCATTTCCTCTGCCATGAGGAATTCTGTTCAGCTGAAGGATGTAGCCATCCTCTGTCACCACATCATACTCCTCACTGGGGTATCCCCAGTAGGACACCATTTCACTCTGCAGGAAGAGGAATGCAAATAATAATGTTTTCAGGGCTCCCCCAAGCTAATCCCTAAATGCAATATTTAACTATCACTATTTTATCCTGGCTGTTTCCTGGATAATTGCCCCAATGCCATCGTACTTACGATGTTCATCCGTGCTTCTGGATTCTTGAGAAACGGGAAATTCAAGGGGCATTGCCCAGATCCCATCCCATGGAACACAGACACCAGAGCCAGAGCCAGCCACATCCTCACTTTGCCTAGAACAACACATCCAGAGTGTCAGGGGTGAGGAACAGCAGGGAAAGGAGAGATGTGGGCAGGAAAACCCCCCAGGCAGGACTCAGGCTCTGTCTGGTGGCCTGGGTGAGCACTGAAAGGGTGTGCAGTGGCTCAGGAAACACATCTCAGGTGGGATATTTGCAGGGAGATGGGACAGGCTTCCAGGAATTCCAGTAAGGGGCAAGACAGCAATCCTTGCAATGCTCTGCAGACCACTGGAAATAGCAAGTTTAAATCATAGTGAAGGGACCTTAAAGCTCATTCCATTCCACCCCCTGCCACGGGCAGGGACACCTTCCACTAGCTCAGGTGGCTCATCACTTTGGTGATCTCCTTTTATGCTGTTTTTGTCTCATCAGTGACCATGAGGTGATGGACCCCTGGGCAGAGAAAACAGATCCACACCCACCCAGCAGGACAGACTTTGTGCCCCTGTTCTCAGCCAAACACGGGCCACTGCCTTGGGGTCACAACCACCATTCACACCCACACTCAGACCCAGCTCTAGCAATGCTTGTCCCACACTCACCTTTGTAAGGGCAACCGAGGGGTGGCACAGCTCCTGCAGGAGGACACAGGTGGTGTGTGAGCCCTGGGATGGATGGATGGATGGATGGATGGATGGATGGATGGACTGGCAGTGCAGAGGGGACAGAGAGGGGACACAGGGCAGCAGCAGAGGACTGATGGTCACCTCTCACCAGCGCACGGCTCAGTGCTGCTCATGTCTCCAGGGACAGCCCTATTTGAACTGTCTGGAGGGTGGGGTGGCACCAAGAGAGAGGGCTAAATGTAAACACACTGAGATGTAGAACATAGAAATCATTAGGCAACACCAGAGTTTAGAAAGTACAGTTTCCCAGCATTTGTTTGTGGAGGCCGGTTAAATACTGTTTAGGCAGAGTCAAATAACTGTGGACGTCTGGAGGTGATGCCTATCGATAAAGTGGTTTAATTGATATTGCTGAAGAAAGTTTGCAGCATCACATTTCATTGATCAGACTATTTATTTATTTATTTATTAGAAGAGGCATAATTAAGTCATTGCAAGGGAAAATCCAAGTCTGAAATGGATTTCTGGTGGCAGATCTTAGGTGGTGTAGAAATGATGGGGTTTCTTGTTGTACAGACAGAGATGTTAAATGCGAGCTGGAGATTAAATCCCAGGCAACAGCCCAAAAACATTTGTACTGGGTCAGGCTGGGATGGAGTTCCCTTTCCTCATACCACAGGAATGGGACACAGCCAATTAGCCAGAGCGACACTCTTTCTCTCCACCCAGTTTTCTCAGTTTTGCTCTTCCAATTCCCTCCAGCTGCCCCACTTTGGGGTGGGATGTGGAGCAAACAAGCAGCCGTGTGGGTGCTCAGCTCTTGGCTGGGGACAACCCACCACAACATCCTTGTTCTTCACACCCTTACGGGAACATACAGAGAGTATCCAAGTGCCCTCTGCTCCATGTGCCCTGCCAACAGGGAGCCATCCCTCTCCAGCCCCCTTGGCAGCGCTGTCTTCTGCCCTGCTTTCCTAGATTGTTTGGCTTTGGAAATCACGGTGAAAGGTCAGGAGGGAAAGACATCTCCTGGTGGCAGCCTGGAATGGACCTGAGATGCATCCAAGGCACACACCTGGATTTGCTCTTTAAACACAGCCACAGTAGGGCATTGGTTCGTAATTTAGAGATTCGAAGGTAAGAGGGGCTTGGGTTTAGGGTGCTGGAGCCACACTTCACTGGGTGAGACACCTGTGACTTTCAGCTTCTGAGGAAAGAGACAGTGGAAGTCTGCACTCCAGGGGAAGGGCAGAGCAACTCTGGTCACACTCATCTGGAGGCACTGTCCTCCCTGAAGGGTGCAAGACCGAGGCTGCACTCCAAACTGTCCTGGGAGAGTGAGACATTATCACAGGTCTTAGAAGATGATCTGTCCTCTCCAAGGTGATGTGCAGCTCTTGATGAAACATTACCACTACAGAGGCTGAACTGGATCAAGGAGAGTCCCCTGGGCTTCTCCATCTTTGCAGGGAGAGCACCTTGTTGGCTCAAGCTCAGTTCTGTGCCTGCCACCCTTGCCAGGCCCTTTCCAGTAAGGCTGTTGTGCCACAGCTCCTAATCAGAGCGTTGCCATGCCCTGCCCTCTCCCAGGGCCACCTGCCCCTGGCACATACTTCAGGGAGGTGTTCAGCCCAAAACATGTCATATGTCCAGGAGTTCTCACCCAACTCATGCAGCCCTCTCTTGGAACACTCCTGCTTTCTCTGCCAGCAGTGCCCATGGTGTGTGTGCCCATGGGCACAGAGTCCTTTGCACTGCAGTGGAAACCTGAGCACTTCCCATCATGGATGGGTTGGATATCAGGGAAAGGCTCTTCCCCGAGAGGGTGGTTGGGCACTGGGCTCCAACCCTTCTCCAAGAAAAGACATTTTAAACATTAATATTTAACATATTAAACATCATCTGCCTTGAGATCAACTTGGAGCTCCTGTTGAAGGTGATCATTTCCAACCCCTGCCTATCCCTTAGGCACAACAAGTGTTACAGAAAGGACTTCACACCAATCTGCTGCTCAACAGCACTGCCAAAGTGCCAGGTTCTGGTGTCCCCCATACCACAACGATCCTATCAGAAGGTCTCTGGAATTTCTCCTCTCACCTACGCAGCAGGGGAAGGATAGCAATCCAAATACTTCCCCCAAACGCCCACGCCCAAGGCTCTCCAGATGGGAATTTGTTTTCCCCGGGCAGAGGAGGTGCACACATCTCACCACCCCTCAGCACTATCTGCTCCAATCTCAGCTTCTCAGGATCCCACTTTCCTAACGTGGAAATTACAGACCAGTACCATGCACGGTTACACAAACCCCTCAGGTGCTGGAGATGGCCCCTCAGCACTTTCTGGAAGGTGTCACACCCCCCAGAAATTCCTTCTGAGTAGCATCTCCAGGTGACCACGTTCTGATTTTGGTGGAAGCTGTTCAGGAGGACGTGTGTATGTGCAGGTGTGTGTGTGTGTGTACAGGTGTGTGTACAGTGTGTGTACACAGATGTGTGTGTGGGAGGTGTGTGTGATGTACAGGTGTATGTACAGGTGTGAGTGCACACAGATGTGTGTGCAAAGCTGCGTGTACAGACACAGGTATGTGTGCACAGGTGTGTGGGCGCAGGACAGGTGCATGTGTACACAAGTGTGTGTGTACAGATGTTTGTGCGCATACAGATGTTTGTGCACATACATATGCACGTGTACAGGTGGGTATGCACAGATGTGCGTGCACACAGAGGAGTGTGTGCAAAGGTGTGTGTACCAGTCTGTGCGCACAGCACAGATGTGCGCACCCAGATGTGTGCACAGCTGTCTGTGCGCACACCTATCCACGCGAACGGCTGCACGCACAGACACCCACCCCGCACTCCTGCCCGCCTCCCGCCCCGCTCCACCCACGGGCGGGCTCTGGCGGCTGCTGGGTGTGTTCCCGGGGATCCCGTGCCCCGCGTGGCGTGTCCCGTGCCCCGCGGGATGTCGCGGGTGCTGGTGGTGGGCGCGGGGCTCACGGGCGGGGCGTGCTCGGCGCTGCTGGCCAGGGGGGCTCGGGCACCCCTGGCCGTCTGGGACAAGGCGCGGGGCGCAGGTGGGTGTCGTGTCGTGTCGTGTGATGTCGTGCCGTGTGTCGTGGCGCTGTGTGACTGGCTGTCGTGCACAGGGGGCCGCATGAGCACGACCCGCTGCGAGCTGGGCAGCGCCGACCTGGGAGCTCAGTTCGTCACCTGCGACACGGACCTGGCGGGGCCGCGGCTCAGG
>WBMV01006545.1:25589-115970 GCA_013396655.1 Campylorhamphus procurvoides | reverse complement strand
CGTCATCCCGCCCGTCCCACTCTTCTTGTCCATCCCACTGTTTTTATCCGTCCCACTGATTTTGTCCGTCCCACTCAGCTTGTCCGTCCCACTCAGCTTGTCCGTCCCACTTATCTCGCCCATCCCACTGATTTTGTCCGTCCCACTTACCCCGCTTGTTCGATTCAGCCTTCCCATCCCACTCGCCCCCCCATGTCCCATTAGTCACCCCTCATCCCACGTATCCCCCTGTCCCACTCACCCCACTCATCCCGCCCATCCCACACATTCCCCCCATCCCACTCATCCCCCCTATCCCACCCATCCCACGCATCCCACTCATCCCACGCATCCCATCCGTGCCGCCACTGAGTGGGATGTTGCAGGGTCGGGAGTGTTTCCCGTGGGAGCAGGGAAGGACCCCACGGGTGCTGTGGTTTAACCCCAGCCACCAAGCCAGCCCCGAGCAGCACCCCCTGAGACCCCCCACCCGTGGGATAGGGAAGAGCTGGGAAAGGCGTGGGTGATAAAAGCCCCAGGGGTGCTCTCTGTGTCCTGGGGAAGGGGCTGGAGAAGTGGCAGGGATGTGGAAAGCAGGGGAAGGGCAGGTGAGTGCCAGGCAGCAGCGTCCAGCAGCTGGAACACTCCTGCTCTCTGAGCTTTAGGGGACTGTCACGTCACACTGTCCCATGTGCCAAGGGATTGGTTGTTTTAGAGCAATGTTGGTGCATAAACTGCCCTTGAAATGAAGCTCATTAAAAACTGCCCTCTCAATTCCAAAGTTAGGCTGGGCCTTAATTTAAATTGTGACAAATGGAGCGAGTTTTCATCTCTGTGCATTTTTCCTCCCTTCCAGCTTCTACGAGGAGCTTCTGTGCCACGGCATCCTGACACCCCTGAGTGCTCCCGTGGAAGGACTGGTGGGGAGAGAAGGCTCCTGCAATTACGTGGCACCCCAAGGCATCTCCTCGGTGGTCAAGTATTATTTAAAACAGTCAGGTAACTTTTCAGGTGCCTTTGTGTGAAATGGAAGGGTTTTATCATCGTGTTTTTGCTGGCATTCCTGGACTGCCTTTGGAATTGAAACCTCCCATGAGGATGTTGAAGTTCTTTGTTTGTTTATGTATGCCTGGAAGTGGCTTAGATGGATAAACATGCCTGGGGGCTCTGTGAATTTCTGAGTCCTGCAGGCCTGGCTTGTAAAAGTCTCCTTACAAACTGAACACCTGGAGGCTCAGGGGCAAAGCCTGTATTTACCCTGCTGGCTTTAGCATATGAAAGTCAGGCCTAGCACTTTAGAAAAAGCCCAAGGAGATCACCTGCTAGTTTAAACCATGTAACTTCTGCATTAGGTGCCATGTGGTAGAACCAGATGTGCAGTTCAGTGACTAACTTAGCCCTGGTTTGAAAAATAGGAGTTGTAAGAGCACTCAAGCTTTGGCCCTTCTATGTGATTGTTGGCACATTTTTAATTAACTGGCTTTTTAGACCCTGGTCTTGCAAATAATTGTTTTCCTGTCTTCAGTTGCTGGGAGGGGAAATGCTGTCCTTCTCAGCTCCTGGGGGTGTGCTTTGAGTGCTCACCCTGTGCCACCTCCTGTGATTGATGGATTTCCCTCAGGATGGGTTCAGCTCACCAAAGCCAGGGTAAACAGCCTGGCAAAGAGAGCAGCTGGTAGTTCTCCATCTCTTTCCTGAGCTGAGTTATAGACTTTCAGAGTCACAGACTGGTTTGGCTTGGAAGAGACCTCAAAGCCCATCCAGTGCCACCCCCTGCCATGGCAGGGACCCCGCCCACCAGCCCAGGGTGCTCCAAGCCCCGTCCAGCCTGGCCTGGGACTCTTCCAGGGATGGGGCAACCTGTGTGTGGCATCCCCACCCTCCCAGGGAAGGATTCCCTCCCAATATCCCATCTATTCCTGCCCTCTGGCAGTGGGAAGCCATTCCCTGTGTCCTGTCCCTCCATCCCCTGTCCCCAGTCCCTCTCCAGCTCTCCTGGAGCCCCTTTAGACACTGCAAGGGGCTCTCAGGTGTCCCTGGAGCCTTTTTGTCCCCCAGCTCTCCCAGCCTGTGTGGAATCCAGTGCTCCATGGATTTCAGCCCTTCCTTCTGCCCACAGGTGCAGATGTCTCCTATGGGCAGCATGTGACCCACATCTCCCTCCGAGGTGGGAAGTGGGAGGTCTCCAGGAGAGCAGGGCCTCCAGAACAGTTTGATGTGGTCATTCTCACCATCCCTGTCCCACAGATCCTCCAGCTGCAAGGTGACATTGCAAACTGTAAGTTCATGGCTCAGAGTCACAAGTATCTCATCTCAAATGGCAATTTAGCCTCTTATATTAATTTCCACCGGAATAAGGTGGAAAATGACAGGAGCTGGGTAATTTCACGGCCTTATGTGTGGTGTGTGACCTTGATAGCAAAAATAGAGTCAGTTTTTAATCTGATCTTTAACGTTTTTGCTGCCTTCTAAAGCAGCACTTGTGTTTATGTGACTTGGAGGTGGTTACTGAATTGGCCAAGACCCTCAGCTGGTCCCCACATGGTGTTTCCCTGTCACTGCCCCTTTGTCCATGTCATGGTGACTTCCAGTGCTGCCCTTGGTGTGGCTCAGTGGGGATGGGTCCTGACCACAGTTTGCTTGGGCATTTCATTAGAGAGAAGTATTTTCATTACAGCCTCTTGTTTTAAGCTCTGGGCCTAAATAGGTAAATATTCTGTAAGAACAGGACTTGCCTGCTATTTGCTGCCTTATAAGCCCTCTCATTTCTCCTGTCTAGCCAGGAAAGTAGTGGTGGGTCTGGCCCCTCCTGTCCTTGCTAAGGTGCTCTGGTTGGTCCTGAATGTCCTGGGAACAGAAAAAAAGTGGTGTGGAGTTCTGTTTTCTCCCTCAGTCGGCACTGGTGTCTTTGCAGATTGTTTTTCCTGGGATAATTCAATCCTTTTGTGTGCAGAAAGTGGTCAGGTCCCCTTCAGAAGATGGAATGAAGTGAAACAGTTTGCTTCCCTTGCTCTGGGGAGTGCTGGAACTGTCCCAAGCTTTGCACAGCATCCTTCATCTTCTGTGGAACTGCAGGATTCACTTTTACCTGAGGCAATCCAAGGGAGTTTGGTTTCCTTCTTGCCTTCTTCCTGCTCCTCTTCCCCTCTCTGCCTGTTCCCTGTGTGGGAGCAGCTTCCAGCTTTCCAACCAGCTGTTAATTCCTGATCCCAGGCAGCAGCACTGGCTCCCCACGCTCTGGAGTTCCTTAGCACTGGAGCTGTGGGCATCTTTACTGCTTTTTCCCTAGGCTAAGAACTAAAGGGGCAAACAGGTGAGGGGGGTGTAAGGAGAGTGTGTCAGAGCCTGAGCAGGGTGCAGTTTCAGATCTGCTTTGACTTACAGAGGGTCAGGGCACATCACTGGATCTGTAAATCACAACCTCATTTTTATTGCGTGTCAAACAGCCCAGTTGTGCTGACAGAGAAGGGGGTTTTCTGGATCCACCTCCCTTGGGATTTAAGATACAATTCCAGATGAAGCTGAAGGCTGTTGTGAGCAGCTGCTGAAAGGAGTAGCTGCTCTCTCCCCTCTGCTCTTCCAAAGCCAGGGACAAAACCCGGCAATTCCAGTCGAAGCCGTTCCAGTGCATTCCCAGTAGGCAAACCAGTGATTCCAGCTGCTCCTGGGAGGGGAGGTTCGTGCTCCTTGCTGGGAACTTCCCCCTGGCTGTCCCTGGGGGCAGAGGGATCCTATTGCTGCTGGCAGATGGGATGAGGGATGTGCAGAGCTGGAGCCAGGGGAGGGATTCCTGGGTGGCCAGCACAGACACCCCGTGTGGCTGCTCTGGGGCTTACAGGGAAGGGGGGCAGGATTTGGGAGTCCAGCTGCCTTCCCTGCTGATCTGGAAGGCCCTTGTTCTACAGGAGATGGGCTCTGGAGCTGAAGGAACGATGAGCCTGGGGTTTATTTGGCTATAATGTTAATCTCAGTCACTGCTGTGGCTTGGGATGAGGAGTGGCAAAGGAGGGAGCTTGGGCTGATTCCCAGCAGCCCTGGCTTGGAGCCTTCACTGCACACTCTGCCTCAGTGTCCCTGCTTTGCCAGCTGCTCCACTGGAGGCATTGGTTCCAACATCTGCCATGTCCTTGGAGCCCTCCTCCCCTTCTCCTGCCCCAGGTTGCTCTCCGAGCTCCCTTTTCCCATCCCTTGGCAGACCCAACCTCGGCCAGGTCCCTGTTCAGCCACTCAAGGCGAATGAGATCCATGAGTTCTGAGCCAAATGAAGTTTGAAGTGGATTTTGGTGAAGGATTGTGAGCACTAATGTAGAGATAAAGGCTGGAAAAGCAGAGGAGGTGCAAAGGGACAGCTGGGGGAGGAGGAGGAGGAGAAGCTTTGGTCCCATAATAAGCATTGGAATTACCCTTTGACATTTGGGTGTCAAAGAGGCTGAGCTGGAGACTTCACAGGACTATGAGAGGGGGGAATTCACCTTTGCCTCCTGTGCTCTTTGAACACAATTTTCACTTCTTTGCACAGTGTTCAGGGGAATTCAGGTTTTGGATTAAAGGCCCCCCCAAATTTCATGTTCACTGGCAAAGGTGCTGTTTCAATACCTCAAGCTCTGCAGCCCAAAGGCTGATGGGTTGGTTTTTGTGCTCTTTAAGCTTTCAGATGGACATTGTGTCAGTGTGAAGGTGTGTGCAGTTAGGAGGAGGCAGAACTAAGTGACCTTGGGTAACCCAGAATTACCATTTTACAGGGGCTGTGGGAGAAATGACTGTTCCAGATTTCCTTCCAAAACTTAAATGAGTGGAGAAGTTAGTGTGCATACACCCCTTCATTTTGAAAATAAATATAAAATAAATGGTGTACATATATATGTATATCTTGTACTATTCAGTTGCAGTCTTTGGTTTGTTTGTACTCTGAATTTTGCCAGCGTTGAGAGGTGATTAAATTCTTACTTGATAAATTAGAGAGACAGGGCAGGGAGTGACTTGCCTGTAGCCAATCTTTTTGGATTTATTATCCTTATCCACCTTCCTTTTTAACCTTTATTCATAATTCCTCGAGTTGTCATGCCCAAAGAGAAGTATCAGTTGCATATTGGGCAGTCAAAGAGACATAAATAGCATTTCCAGTAGCTGCTGGAGAAAGGGTTAACTCCTTGCAGCATGTTTGGAACAACAATAGGTGGCAGCAATCAAATGATGTTCAGGACCTTGGGCTTGAATAACTAAATTAAACTGGGATTAAATTAAATTTGGATTGGGCCTTTACATATTTTGGCAGCAAATAGTGTGGTTATGCAGGAGAGAAAAGGGAAATGAATAAGTGTTTCTCAGGTTTGTGATGTCAACTCGGTGTCAGGAAAGGAATAAATTTACCTAAAAGTGGGATCTTTGCAAATGAAAGGGCCAGAGTTTGCAAATGTTTGGTGTCCTGCAGTATTTCAAGGGAACTGGGCTGTTGTATTGGGGTAGAAAACTCCCAGAGTTCTGTCCCAGATTCCACATGCAATGGAGTTATTCCTGTGCATTTCTAATCAGGTGGCCGAGCCCTTTTCTGGGTTCTGGTTTAGCTGAGGGCAGCTGGCCCCGTGGCAATGAAAGGCTGCCACAATGTGCAGGAGTGTTTTACCCCGTGTTCTGAACCTTTGCATTCAGTGGCTTTCCTTGGAATTTCAGATTGCACTTCTGCATGTTTAATCTGCTCATCAAACAGAATGGCTTGGCTTTTGTTTCCAGCCTGACCTATTTTTTTCTTTTCCATCTGTGTGAGTGTCCCACATGTTTTAAATAATACAAGCTGAGGAGGAGGTAGGAGTGAAATAGCACTGCCTTTGCATAGGGAGGCTTTACAATGTGAATTAGCAAAGCACAGCTCTGATGATTTTTCAGGAGCCCCAAGCCCGTGCTGAGCGAGTGTGTTTATTTTTGGATAGCATGAGGATAAATTGGGAATTCTGTCATTCCTGTCCCAGGCAATCTGAGCAGGGCTTATCCAGCTTGCAGCTCTCATTACCTCACATATCCAGCATGTCCAGTGTAAACACATACACTGATTTGTGGGGTCCTTATCAGGCCTGAGGAGCTGAGGGCACAACGTGCAAATATTTGCGCTTTCTGCAAGCTCGAGGAGTTGTTGTTTTGGGTCTTTGGAAAACCTGGCTCTTATTTGCCAACATCTTGCAGTGGAACCCCCTGCCTGTGGCAGGGCTGGTGGCAGGAGGCAGCAGGGCAGGGTTTGGGGTTGGCTGTGCCCTGGTGGGATTCAGGGCATGGCATCCTGGCACTGCCCCCCAGGGCTGCTGTGCCCTCCTGGGAGCTGATCTGACTCACCAGTCCAGCAGGGAGAGACACACAGACATATGGGTATGTATCTGTGTGTGTATAAATATATATGTGTGTGTGTGTATAAATATATATATGTGTGTGTAAATATATATATTTATTATAGAATGGTTTGGGTTGGAATGGAAAGAACCTTAAAGCTCATCCCATCCCACCCCCTGCCATGGCAGGGACACCTCCCACCAGCCCAGGGTGCTCCAAGCCCCGTCCAACCTGGCCTTGGACACTGCCAGGGATCCAGGGGCAGCCACAGCTTCTCTGCCCAACCTGTGCCAGGGCTGCCCACCCTCCCAGGGAAGGATTCCTGCCCAATATCCCATCCAGCCCTGCCCTCTGGCACTGGGAACCCATTCCCCTTGTCCTGTCCCTCCATCCCTTGTCAATGGTCTCTCTCCATGTTTCTTCTCAGCCCCTTTAGGTACTAAAAGACCACAGTGAGGTCACCCCGAAGCTTCTCCTGCCCAGGCTGGACAATCCCAGTTCTCCAGCCTTTTCCCATAGGACAGCTGCTCCATCCTGGATTTGCTCATGGAATGGTGTGACAGGCATGAGAGAGGCAGAAAGGAGAAGGTGGGACTAAAGCTCTGGGAAGCAGAGGAGTGTGTGAGGAGGAGCAGCTGCCACCCAAACCCCTCAGCCCTCCAAGCAGGCGGAGCTCTGACGTGCCTTCTGCTGCTGGGGTCTGGCCTCTGGTGGGGAGCCCTCCCAAAAATAAAGGCTGCTGGAGCTGGAACTGCACATCAGGGGGAACAAAACCAGAGCAGGACGTGTGTGCCCTGCAGTGTGTGTTTGACTCAGTCTGGGTTTAGGTGGTTCTTTAGAGAGCTTATAAGAGGCTTGTTCTGCAATGATTGAGCACGTCTCAAAGGGCAAACAGGTCCCCCAGTGGTCCCAGTGACCCCCTTTGTCTGGGAGGAGTGAGGGTTAAACCCCACGGGTGTGAGTGGGAGGGTTTGAAAAGCAGAGGGAAGCAGGATATCTCTGAGGTATCTATGATATAGATATTAGCTATCTATCAGATATTGCCAGTCCAGGCTGCCTGCCTCGGGTGGGAAGGGGAAACTTGGATTTGGCAGATCCCAGAGCGAAACAGAAGGGGAAAAGCAAGATTTGGAGGGAGAGGGGCACTGCCCACCTTACATCCCCTGGCCAGGCTGGTGTGACACCTCTTAAAAAGGAACCCCACAGGGCTGGGGGAGTCTCCCTCCACCACAGCATCCCTTTTCAGTGCCTGCCAGTGTTGCCAGAAGCATTTCTTGCAGCAGCCCTTGGCCCTGGCTCTGCCCTCCATCCACCCACAGTGTCAGGTGCTCCTCCTGCCCCCTCCCACCCCAAAAAAAGGCCAGGGAGGTATTTTTAGCAGCATCAGTGGTGTGATGTGCAGCTCCCCATGTGGCAGGAGAGCAGCACAGAGCCTGTGCCATGCTCGTGGTTCTGTGCTTTGAGTCCTGAGCTCAGCTTTCCTGTGCAGCCTCAAGAGACACTCAGAGCACCTGCACCTTCAACTGGCAGCACATCGTGCTGATTTAGCTCATCTGGGTTTAAAAAAAGAGGTATTTGTGACGTGTGAGGCGTGCTCGGTGACGTGTTTCAGTGCACCTGATGGGGCTGTTTGCAATTCATTGGACCCAGACGTGCTTCTCTTCCTCGTTCTGCAGCCTGTGGTGGTTTGGCAGAGCTCCAGTGCCAGGGGGCTTCCTCACAGAGCTTTATTTCATGCTTTTTTAGCCCCCTTTGTGCCATCCCAGTGTCTCAGAGCTGGGAGTGGGACCACAGGCATGTTGGAGCAGCTCCACACGAGCCCATGTGCATATCACACAGTGGGGAGTTTTGCTCTAGATAATAAAGGTGGTGCTGTTTGAGCACAGGACATAACTTGGGACTGCACAAAGAAGTGCTCTGAAATTTGTTTATCTCAGCCATAAACACAGATACCTCACAGCTTTTCCCAGTCTTTGGTTCTCTCTGTTTAGATGGAAAAAAGTCTTTGCAAAGCTGCTCTTTGCCATCAGACTAAAGGATTGGAACCCCTGGTTAGGAGCTCATGAGCAGCTGTTTGGAGCACACCATCCAGGGGTGATCCTGGTGGGCTCCCCCGTGGGTTGTGTTTGTGTTTCAGGCAGCCTCACGTGTGTAGCTGCTCTCCCACTGCACTGCTGGCCAGCAGGAGAAGCAGGCAGGCTCCTGGTGCCAAGGCTTATTCCCTGGAGGAAATGGAACAGGCTGGGGGAGAAATGAAGGTGGGATTGGTCTCCTTTACTGACTTGTTTGCTGAAGCCCCCGATGTTACAGATTCAGACTCTGTGGCTGCAAATTATTTAGAGTGTAAAGAACATATTGCCTTATAGAAAGGGCTTAAAGGTGTCTTTCCACCCTCCCTATTCAGGAGAACAAGGGACATGCAAATCAAGCTTTCCAGAGCACCAGTAACCTCAAAAGGGACCTCAAAACTCCCTTTCCACACACCTCCCACCAGCCCAGGGTGCTCCAAGCCCCGTCCACCCTGGCCTTGGACACTGCCAGGGATCCAGGGGCAGCCACAGCTTCTCTGGGCACCCTGTGCCAGGGCCTGCCCACCCTGCCAGCCAGGAATTCCCTCCCAGTATCCCATCCAACCCTGTGGCAGTGGGACCATTCCCTTGTCCTGTCACCCCAGTCCCCCCCTGGAAGGTGCTGGGAGCTCCTGAGCATTTGCTGAACACATTTGTGTTAATTCAGGCAGCAGTTCCCCCCATCCAGTGCAGTTTGTTGTCAGGCTCCCTGAGCTGATTTCCTCTCTCCTTCTCACACCTTTGGACAATCTGACTCCTCAGGTTGGTGCTTTGCTTTCCAAATACTGATTTTTCCATCGTCCTTGAGCTGCAACATCAAAAAGTGCTGCTTTTGGTTCTGCCCCTTCTCTTGAGAGCAGCAGGTGAGATACCAAAGCACGGGGGGAAATGCCATGATGGGAACTCAGAGTGGGCTTTCTGTGTCTGCACAACCCCTAAAGCAGCCAAGGACAGCAAACTGCTCATGGGAGAGATGATTTTATGAGCCAGAACTGGAAATTAAATCCACTGAAAAAAGTAGTGGCACTTCCCCTTTGGTATGTTTTAGATCACTAAAAGAAGTCCTGATATGAGAGAGAAATGAGGTAGTTTATCTTTGCTCACCACGCTCTGTGTGAGCCTTCCTTTGTCACCAGAGCACATATTGGAGCAGCAAATAAGGAAGGAAAAAGAAGAACATGGTTTCAGTCAAAGAAACCTCTTACTGTGGCATGTCAGAGGCATATTTCACAAAATATTGCAAAGAATGAACCCAAAGGTGAGAGAAAGGCAAATGAGAATCCCCCTTAATTCCTGGCACCCAGAGGAATTCCTGTGGTTCTCAGGAGCTGCTCAGCAGAGCTCTCTGGGTGTGTTTGAGGTCCCTCACTCAGCAGCTGGGACGTGGTTTGGGGCTGCAGAATAGTGTCTTTGCAGCAGAAACCTCCTGCTGATTGATGATCTGGGCATGGCTGGAGAGGAGGAGTGACAGCAACGAGTCCCAACACAGATCCTGTGATGTGTGCACCAACAGAAATCTGGGCTCGAGGGAGCATATTGCTTGTTTTCTCTGCTCTACGTGGTGTTCAACTCCAAAGTGTCAATAAACTCCTGCTCTGATCACATCCAAGGGATTAAAAGCATCTCTTGGGACTGTTAAAACACTTCATTTTTTTTTAATGGATGGTTTGAAACCTCTTTGTCCACGTTCCCCTTTCAGGCTCCTGAAGCATTTACACATGTGACAGTTGTGGTGTGAAAAGGGAAGTAGGAGTGTGGCAAATATAGATGTTGGTCTTAAACTTGGTGCCAACTGTGACAGTGGTGGTGGCAGCACAGGCTTGGTCATGTCCCTGTGTCTGCAGAGGGTTCTTTCTACTGCACTTTATAAAGACAGGCATTTGCAGATTGATTAACAAAATGAAACAGTCTCAGCTCTCACCATCTCACACGTGGGAAGGGTTTTTTCCCATAAATTGCCCTTGTTCCATAATTCCAGGGACATGGAGTCTTGCCCTGGGCTCAGCATCTCACCTGGGGCAGGGGCAGGATTTGCAGCCCCCAGAGAGGGAGGGGGGACTGTTTGTGCTGCCTCCCCATGAGAACCAAAGTCAGAGGGTGCATTTCTGCCCCGTCCTCTGTGCCAGGGACTCTGTTCCTGCACAAACCCCAAAGCCCCAGTTCTGCTGAGTCACATCCACAGCAACACACGAGTTCTTCCCCTCTGCTCCCACTTCCACTTTGGCCTCTGAGGTTCTCCCCCCAACTCACTTCTCCCTTCCTTGTTGGATTTGGGGTTATTTGGGTTGCTCCTGGGGTGGCTTTGGGGTTTTTTTGGCCATAGGATTTAGCTCCTGCACGTATTCCCTGAGCCCTGGTGTTGCACTTCTCCCTCCCAGCTCCTGCAGGGTTTGTCTCCTGCACCTAAAGCAGCTTTAGGAAAGGGGCAAGTGGAAGACAAGGATCAGCTTTCAGGAGTCCTGAGCATCTCATCTGCCAGGGTGATGAGTAATAACAAATTGTCATTGCTGAGGGGCCAAATTCCCTGTCTGAAGGCTTTGAAAGGCACCTGCCAACTCACTGGCACATCCTTGGTAATAACAGGAGATAATCCATGGAAAAAGGCTGGATTACATGGATGTTCCAATAGGGCTGGAGCCAGCATGAGGAAATACCCCTGGGATCTTTCCTAGCACTGCTAAAAATTGGTGGTGGCATTAAAGCCAGTGACAATTCCAGTGTGAGAGGGGACAAAGGACATCTCTCTTTTGCACCAGCTACCAGTGGGATGGGACAACCTGCCATCTGTCCAGAGCTTCAGAGTCCTGGGAGAGGTTTTTCCCCCCCATTATCAGTGGGGTTTAATAAGAATTATTGCTCCTGATGGGCTGATTGAAACTCTGAATCCAGACACAAGGGCTGTTTTGGATGGCAATAAAGCAGCACGATGTGTGTCCCTGTGGGAAGGTGTTTTGAGCCTCTTCTTTATGTCTTTTGTCACCTCTTCGTGTTTTCCAGCATGGCCATCCCTGAAAAAATGCACTGCAAGGTTGGAGACACCTTTAGCTGCAATTGAGGGGGTTGTTTTACACACAAACCAGTTTGAAACTGAGTGGAGTTGCTGGTGACTGCAGGGGGAATGTTTGAGAGGAGCTTGGTAGGAGACAACACTGGCTGAGTAACTGTGAATTCCTGGGTTTAGGGAATTATCTTGTGAGAACTTGGGTAAATGAAAAAGAAAGAGAAAAAAAACCACACCAAAATTCAGGGACTATCCATGCCAAAAAAAAAATAAAAAGAAATAAAATCAAAAGTCCCAAGAGAAAGAAAGAGGAAATAAGCCATGGAATGCCTGAACTCAGGGACGGGAGGAAGAAGTGAGAAACAGTCAGCAGAAAAAACACTGCTGGTTAAAATTGATGGAAAATTTGAGCATCTGAAAAAAACCCAGAGGGATATTTACAGGAATAGGAAGCAGTGCCTGCCTTCCCAGAACTGTGATGGAGTGGGGGGAAGAGAGCCCTGGAAAAGTGGATTTTTGCCTCAGCCTTCCCCCAGAATGAGTACTGAAGGATGGAATTGCCTTTATCCCAGAAAGCCCCCCAAAACTGAAGGCAATGAGTTTTGCAGAGCTGCTGAGAACAGGGAGGGAATAAAGAAATCCAGCTGAAGGTGAGGATGAAAGAGAGGCTGATTTTTTTTTATTAATCATTTTTTTCCCCCTAAAAACCAAGTGGTTAAATTATAGTCCAGAGGCTGAGTCCTCCCAAACCTGCCTGGATTTCAGTCACTTGGAGGGCAAAGGTAGTGGATGCCTGGCTAAAAAAGGGGTTTCACAGAGAAGAAGATGATGCCTGTGTTAATCTTGCAGAAGGAAAAGATCATGACTATCAACCAGCTCCTTCCCCCCCAAGACTGTTCCTTGATTAACATAATCAAGTTATGTTAACTAATCGAGGCTGTGACTTCTCTGCCCAGCTCATCCCCTGAAATGATCAAAGGCACAGTTAGTTAGGACACCTTCATGTCTGAGAGGATTTAGTGCTTTGATTTCTTGCCAACACAGACCTGGAATTACAGCTCTGTCAGTCCAATGGGCCCAAAGTTAAATTCCCAAAAGCTGAGGGACTAAGAGTTTTGATGTTTTAGTTTTATTTTGGCTATTACAGTAGCCACTGTTTAGTGAAATGCTGTGCCAAGATGCTGCCAGGAGCACTTATCTGTCCTCTCCAGCAAACAACAAGTGGAGGCGGAAGGGTGAAATAAAAATAAAATATATATATATATATATATAGTTCAGTCAAGAGAGATTAATAGTGGTGCAGCCCAGCCCCACTTCCTCGTTGGTTATATCAGTTCTTTGTGGGTTTTGTAGGATCTAAAAATGTCTTTCCTTGCTTTTTTTCTTTTTTCCTTCCGTTTGGGGAAATGGGAGCGAACGTTCCCTTTGGGTGGGAACAGCTGGTACCCAAAAAGGCTTCATTTTGGGGGGTCAAAATGTGCATTTGGGGCAGGGCAAATGCTGCTTCCTGCAGCTTCTGGAAACAGGAGCCCTGAGGATCTGAGAAAAGCTGGGAGATGAAATTCAGCATCTCTAATGCAGAGGGATGCAAAGCAGAGACCCGAGGAAGGAGTGAGTTTCCACCTGTGTACACTCCAAAATGCTTCTTTCTGGTTGCTGATTTCCCATCCAAACCTGCACTTTCTGGGGGTTCTTTTTGCAGTGTGGGAGGCAAAGCAGAGCTGCACAGGGGTGGGTGGGTGGGTGGGTGTTCTCTGGGCAGCCCTGAATTCTGGCTAATTAATTGTCCCTCCCCATGCTGGGTTGTGCTCCCAAACCTCTCAGTGCAGAATGTACATTCTCTTTACCCTGGCTGGGAGAGGTGCATTCTCTGCAGGGCACCTAAAACATCTCCTCCTGAAAAACTAATGAATCTGTTGTAAATCTGAAGAGAAGACAAAACTGCCAGGTAGGAAGTTGTTCATTAAACTCCCTGTTAATACTCTGACTATTTTCCAGAATGGAAACCATCTGCTGAGATCTCCTCAATAGCTTTTATTTGATCAAATAGAGGAGCCCTGGTAATTCAGGCCCTTCTAATTAGCCCTCCTCTCCCTGGTTCTATTTTTGGGAGGTGTTTGGCTGGCTGAAAGTGAGTGTGCACAGTGATCCTGCCAGCTCACCCCTGGCACTGCTTTTGGGACCGGCAGTTTCACTGACTGAGCCTGCAAACCCTGACTCATCGATGGTGTTGGGACTACGAGTCTTGTGCAAGGCTGGGAGATGTTTGCCCCATGATTTGGGACTTCCTCCAAGTGCTGTTTTCAGAAGGTTGAGGGGAATGTTGCATGTTCTTCACATGCACCAGCAGCCCAGGGGATGAAGCATTCTGGAAGCCGTGCAAAAAACCAATTTCTAGGTCTTTTTGTTAATTTTTTTTTCTGGCTTATTCTTCTCAAGCCTGGTTGATCTGGAGTAGTTTTAGGAATGCTTTAGGTTTATACAGTTTTCAGAGTGCTGTGCCTGGGGTTGGATGGGATATTGGGGAGGAATTCTGGCACAGGGTGGGCAGAGAAGCTGTGGCTGCCCCTGGAGCCCTGGCAGTGCCCAAGGCCAGGCTGGAGCACCCTGGGCTGGTGGGAGGTGTGGAATTGATGGGCTTTCATGTCCTTTCCCCCCCAAAGCTCTCTGTGACTCTGAGTGCAGTGTGTGTAGGTGTGCAAGTGCAGGGTCTGTACAGGCAGAGCTGTGTGTTTATCCACACTTTGGGTATGAAACCCTTTCAAACCTCCAGCTCACCAAACACAGTGAATTTCCCCAGGCTGGCTGGCTGTGAGTGCCTCGTTTGAGGATTGCACGTTGTCACAATCTGCCCTTCCACATATGGGGAATTTCAGCTACAGCAGAGCCATTATTTTCCTTTTCCCTTTCCTGAGGCACAGATGGATGTTTTGGGAGGGATTTGCGTGGCTTTTGGTGTGTGGTTTCACCTGGGCACGGTGGGGGAGCTTTGGAGCTCCTGGGACTCCCAGGCTGAGGATTCCTGTTCCAGAGCTGCGTGAGGCTCAGATCTGTCGTGCAGAAAAAGGACATGGAACACCCTAAGCTTCAACTTGGGTTGTTGTTCCAGTCCCCTGAGCCAAAGACTCAGCAGCACTGAACTCACCATGTGTGGTTTTGCTTGGTTAAAAATGGCTGTGACTTTTTGAACCCTGCAACAACACGCACACCCTCTGGACAAGCCCTTGCTGCAGCATCACAGCCTGCCCTCCTCGAGCCTGTATTGTTTGTGTGGCTGTGAAAGTGCCCTTTCTGTGTGTCCAGCTCTTTCATGTTCTTTGGGAAGGAGCCCCCACTCAGAAGCTCCACAAGTGCAGGCAAGAACAGACTCAAAGGACTGTCTGTCCCCAGCCCTGCCTTCCAGAGACACTGGGAGGAATTATCCCTGCAACTCTGGTGGAATGAAAATTGGCCACTTGGTATTTCATAAACAGAGATTTGCTTATCATAGAAAAGAGGAGGAGACTGCTCATTTCGGAGAAGTACTGAGTGTTTTCATTTCTGCTCCTGAATTGCCCAAGATTTGGAATTAGACCTTTTCTTTTTGTATGGTTTTTATCTAGGCTGGGAAATGTACTCTCAAAATGCTCATTGCTGTTTGTTTGCTGGAGCCCCGTTGGATAAACACGAGCAAATGTTTAGTTTTGCCTCTTTTCACCGATGACTTTGATCATTTCCCCCCTCCTGCTGTTCTCCACTGAGCTAACTTTGTGCCAGTGAGATTTCTGCCTGATGACAGACCCTCTTTCCAAGGAAACATCTTGAACAAGGAGCATCTTTGGCCTGCTGACTGTGCTGAGAATTGGAGGGACGCTGTGGCACTCCTGACAGGATGCATTTTGGGGCCAGGGGGATTTCTCAGCATTCATTACACAAACCCAGCCAAGCTCTTTGGCAGAGCTGCCCCCTGCCCTGCCAGGTGTGACACGTGCTGGAGTCCCCAGTGAAAAAGCCACTTGGCCACTCCAGCCTGGCCAAGGCACAAAGGATTCCAGTGATGGGAAGGAGGCTGGAGCCACTGGAGTGCTCAGAGCCCCTGCTCAGACATGGCTCTCTCTCAGTTCCCTTCCCCTTCTTCACCCCAGACTTTGTCAGGGGGACAGAGAGGTTTGGGACGTTCCTAAATATGATGTCACCAAGCCCAGTGTGAAGGAATCTGTCTTTCCCTGCCAGGCTTGGGGGGGAAGCTGATGAATGGAAAATGAAATGGCTGGCTGAGGAGCAGGCCATCCTCCCTCCTTCCAAACCCGTGGAATTACTGCATTTTCTCAGTAAATCTTAATTGTTTGAGCCTTGCTCTGTGCCTCTTGCCGTGTCATCTGATGAATGCAGGGAATTAAATATAGTACATTCATTTCAGCCACCCACAAATAGTCTTTCCTCCCTATCTCATCCCAGCCAGCTTTAAAAATAAGTGCTGTGTGCTTTTATTTACCACATCCTGCTCCACATGACACTTCCAAGGATGGAACCAGGGAGAGCACAGAGCAGGGCTGGCCCATGCTTGGAAATGAGATTGCAGAGCAGGAAGCCCAGAGGGACCACTGGGAGCAGATAAAAGAGTCCCCTGCAGGCCCTAAGACTGTTTTAATTGGGGCCAGTCTGGAAAGAAACATTCAGTCTTGGCATGAACACTTGCAGTGATGGATGATCCAAAGGATGCTCAGGATGTTTCAGTGGGCTTTGCTCCGGGTTTGGGATTTTTCAGCTTTTGGGAAGGCCAGGAGGTGTCCCATTGCTTTCCTTTGACTGCTCCCCTTCTCCCTCTGATTCCTGCCTTGCCACGAGCCTGCATTTAGCCAGCCCTAAGATTTCTCTAGTCCAATGCTTGTTTCCCATGCTCAGGCAATCCCTGGGGGCTGCAGCTCTTCCCTGGCTGGGCTGGATGGAGCACAATCCACAGTCTTCCCCTTTGCAGACGTGGCTCCCAGCCCTTGGTGTCCCTGTGTTCCTCAGCCTGGGCTGCCACTGCTTTTCTTCCACTGCACAACCCCTGGATTCACTTGGTGTGGCTGCATTTCTTGTCACCATCTCTCCCATGCTCTGCATGCACCTGCTGTCCCTTTTTTGGAGAGGGGGGACGAGGAGATGGCCAAATGCAAAAGGACATTTGTTGGCTGCCAGGTGGCATTTGCAGGAATTGAGGGAATTGAGGAATTTGTGCCTGACAGAAAGGAAAAAAGGCCACAAAAAAAAGCCCCTTCAGAGGTGGCACCGATGTAATGAGCACAGTCAGCATTCCTTAAAGCTGGGGACAGGAGGAGCCCCTTCCCCTCCTTCCCCTGTGCAGGGACACTGGGGATGTGGCAGGAATCCCTGGCTCTTCCCACAGAATCCCCAGGGACAGCCAGAGAGCTCTTTTGCAAGGAACATCACGGGCTGGGAAAGAATCCTGTGTGCCTCAGGGGAAGGAACTGTGGGATTGAAGCTGGACACGTGGAACTCAGGCTGAGCTGGAGCCTTCTGGCAATCAAGAGAATTAGGCCCTAATTTCCAGTGCTCCATCAAGAGCCTGGTCCTTTTTTAAAATGCAATTCTACTCCACAGTTTTTTTTAATTTACCAATATTATTCTATCAATATTGTGGCTTTGGGGGTTCCCCTCCCCCCCCAGATATAGGTTTGTTACAGGGTGTTTTCTCTGCACGAGTGTTTTCTCTGACAGTTCCTGCCAGGGAGCTTTGATTACAGGCTACAGCTATTCAGAACTAGAGAGAGTTCTGGGTTTGCAGTGATCATGATAGTATTTTTCATGTGGTTAGTGAGGTATCACTTTTATTCTGTAGCATCTGGTGGGTTTGGGTTTGGGTTGGGTTTTGTTTTTGTTTTTGTTTTTTTTTCTTTCTTTTTAAAACCAGAGTTAAAGGGTCACCTTAATTTCTAAGCTGCTTTGACCCTGTCTGGAAAATTAAATATTATACTTATATTAAAAATAAATAAGTCAGAAGGTAAACAGATGCTCAGTTTCAAAGCCTGACCTGGAGATGCTGCAGTTTGAGGATTACAGAACAGTTTGGGATGGAAAGGAATTTAAAAGCCCATCCATCCCACCCCTGCCATGGGCAGGGACACCTCCCACCAGCCCAGGGAGCTCCAATCCCCATCCAACCTGGCCTTGGACATGTCTGTATTTGGTGTATTTTCAGTGTATTTTAGCATTGCCTCTGCTGGTGGGCCTGAATCCTTTTCCAGGTTGGGTTATTTATTGTCTCAGCTTGTCTTCTGAAAAGGCAGAGTGAACTCAGAGCTCGTTGGGCACTGATGGTGCTGCTGCATGTTCAGTTATATAACAATAATAATAATATTAATATTTTCTTGAGGTGCTTTATGGGAGGGAAACCTTTCCCCCAGGGTTCTGCAGTTCAGCAGGTAAATCCCAACACACACAGCATGGCTGGGAGAGGAGCAGCAGCTCTCGAGGTGATTCCTTGCAGCAGTGACAGTGGAAATCTTTAAAGGGACTTCCAGGCACTGAGCACTGGCCAGGGCAACTCTAATTGCTAAATCAGGTAATCAAAAATAAAACCCCTGGATTCTCATCCACCCTTCTCCTCTCCTTCCTCCTTTAGTCAGTGCTGGCTCCTTCCCTTTCCTCTCCTGCCTATCCCTTTCTATCCCCTCCACATTCTTCCCTCTGCAGTGCTGCAACCCAGCAGAAATTCTGCTTTCCCCTCTCCCTTGCCCTTTCAGTTACTGAAATATGCACAGAAGAATTCCAATGGCCTTCTAAAAATAGGCAAAGGATAAAACCGTTTGTTTCAGCCTTTCAGCCTCTGCTTTGTTAGAACTTGGGGGAGGAAAGCCCCAGAAAGTCTAGAACTAATTCAGCTGCAAGGAGAAAAAAAAAGCCAGATGAAAAGCAGAGAGAAACGTAGCCATGACCTATTTGATTGAACAAACCAAGCCCCAGATCTCCCGTGGGCTCTGTCTGTGGCCACTGTCAGCGTGGCATGTGTAGTTCTAAGGGGCATTTTAGGTGGGTTTTCTCCTGTTATCAGCCTGTACCCAATGGTGGGACTGTGAAGCTCTAAATTCTCCCCAGATTTGCATCTCTAGATGTTTGTGACACGATTAGGAAGCTCCTCAGCCCTGTGATGCTCCCGTGTTCTGTAGTTTGAGCTCAGGATGCTGAGTCCTGAAACCGTGTCCCAAATTCTCTTGAACTAATTATTCCAGTGCAGAAAGCTTCTAAAAATAAACTTCCTCGTTAGATATTCTGCTTTACAATGACTCCTGTCTTCAGAAAAGCTGCCTTTTCCTCTGGAAAGAACAAAGGTGATGGGTTTATTTCCTTCCCCATAACCCCTCAAGCACTCCTAAGGCAGGCAGGTGTATTTGCTGGCTGCTTTAAAGAAGTCTTTGGGGTGAAGGAAAGGCTCCCTAAAACTGCTCTGAGACAGGAGGGAGCTGTGGGATGGGATCAGGCAAAGGGCTGAGGATCAGGAAGCTTCCAGTGCCAGGGAGTTGGGGGCCATTGTGGCCCAGTTGTGGTGACTGAGGCAAATATTTGTTTGCCCTGGGAATGAGGTGGGGAACAAGTGTCTTTGCCTGGTGTCACCTCTCTGAGCATTTCTCTGACACCCTCTTGCCCTCCAGGTGAAGGTATTGGCAAGCCAAGCATGGTCCTGCTCTTGGTGGAACCCCAGCTTATCCCCTGCAATAATTCACATGCCTTTGGAAACTTGGGCTCGAAAGCCTCGCTGGGAGTTGAAATGGCATTTAAATGGATTCAGTGTTTAAGCTCGTGGTGAGAAGATTTCTCCCGACAGCACAGAATCACAGACTTCCTCCAAATAGAATTTAGTCCTTTTTTTTCTTTCCCCTGCAAATATTTGTGTGTGGTTTGTCCTGGGTTTCCTGGCACCTCAGTGCTGCCACATCTCTGAGCCAGCGGCATTCCTTCCTTCCTCACTGGTGGCTTTCTGAGCATCATCCTTTTAATCCAGGGCCACATTCCCACAGCACGGGGCAACAGGAGCAGCAGGATTTGGGGTTTGCTGGGTTCTCAGCTCCCCCATCCAAGGGAGAGGGCAGGACTTTATCAGGTGGGGGGGCAAACCATCTTGCTGCTGCAGTTCTGCTCTGCTGAGGGGCTGCAGGATGGGTTGGAGGGGACCTTCAAACCCACCTTGCATCTCTTAGGTTTGCTGCAGCAGAGGAGAGTGGAGCTGAGGGGACCCCTCTGAGGATGGTCCAACACACAGGCAGCCTCAGGCCAAAGGCAGGAGCTGCAGAGGAGCATCTTGGAAGCGTTTGGTGTGCCAGGGAGAAGTTCAGAGTCATCAATAATATGAAGAAAGGGGGACTGTTTATGATGAATTGAGAAAGCCAAAGTTGCTGTTGAGAAGTCACAGCAGAAGAGATGTCCAGAAATGCCCTGGAGATGGGGAAGGTCATTCAGCTCCTCAGGAACCAGCTTTTCTTGGATAAGTGAAGCAGCAGACACGTCCTCCAGTGTTCCACAGGAGGGAAAAACTGATCCCAGGAGGAGCAGAGGGCAACAAACCCACCCCTCCAAACTTCACCTCTACTGCCCCTGCTGTGTGAGGAGGAATGGGATGGATAATCCCCTCACCCCTGGGGGAAAGGCCACCAGAATTTGGGTTTAACCTGTCCAGGGGAAGGTTGCATGGCTTGCCCAAGGCCATGGTGCAGGTCAGTGTCAAAGGAGGGGCAGAACTGGCCATGGGGGCTCCTGCTGAGGTTCCATCCAGCCCAGCTCCTCCTCTCTGTGCATTCCTTGGTGCTGCTGGAGCCATCCCTGTGGTGCCTGCAGCTCCCCTGGTGCGTGCAGCTGTGTGTTCAGCATCCAGGGGAGCTGCAGAGGTGCCAGGGGGTGGCTGGATGGCCAGAGGCATGGAAGGGATGACTCAGTGTCCTGGGATTCCTCAGCCTGGAAGAGGCAGCTGCGTTGTATTAGCGCTCTCTGGAAGTGCAAACCTCTCTCCCAGCACAGGCACTGCAAAGGAGTCATTCAGAAAGGGAAGAAAAAGGGAAAGGTCTCAATAAAGGTAATACTGAAACTTCCTAAGTGGTCTGGCCTGAATGGGGGGGGAATCCCCTAAAAATCACCCCTGGGGGAGTTCTTGCCAAAGCTGAACACAATTCCTGTGACTTCATGTGTTTCTTCCTTTTGCATCCTCCTGGTAAGAACTACTTTACAAAAAGAAAGAATTAAGTGGATTTTTGTGTCTGCAGTGGAACCCTGAATCCTTCCCCAGCAATTCATGCCTGAAAGCATTTTCCCCACTAGTACTCCTTCCAATCAGCATGGTTTCGGTGCCCAGCGTTGGCAAGCTGCGTTTTTGGTGCTGGGAGTTTGCATTTCCCAGCTCCTGGTGTTGCACTCGAGGCTCAGGCAGGAGTTTGGGAGCACTGCAAGGAAGGCAGTGTGTGCTGGCAAACCCTAAAGCTGCTGTGCTGCAGCCCTGTGTGCTTTGGGGTCCTCTGGTGTGACCAGCGAGGAGCTGCAGCCACAACCACCAGGCACATCCCATTCCACTTACTGATGTGCTGGTCCCACCCGAGCCCAGACACAGAGCCCTGGAAAGCTGTTAATGCCATTTCAGCAACCAGAGTCATATTGAAAGGACAGAAATCCTCTTGATTTCTCCCTCAGCTTGGTGCCCACGTTATTTGCTCAGTGGTTTATGCTGGTGATTATGTAAGTGATGAGCTTTCACCTTCTGGCACCAGAGAGCAAAGAACTGTGTGCAGGGCTTTGGAACCTGATGGAGGAAGGAAGCTTAATTTGCAAATTAATCCAGCTTCATCTTCCTGCTGGGCTGTGTCATTACAGGGGACTTAGGGGAGCTTCCTTCCCACATCGAGTCACTTTGGCAAATTAATTTGCAAATGAATCCCAGGAAAATGTGACAATGAGCTTTATTCTTTTTATTTCTTTTTTTTAGCCAGGCTTTTCCCAGCTTCTTTGCCCAAAGATGAGATCTTAAACCTACCCAGAGGTCTCTGAATAAAATCAGATTCTCTCCAAGTTGTCTGACTCCAGTGCCAGCCACAGAAACTAGTGGGCTTTGTGAGAATAACACATGGAAAATGTCCTTACAGTGTGCAAAGTGTATTTGGAGAGCTATATGATGCCATGTCATATGTATCTTCTACATCTGTACCTCCAAATGCTTACAGAGCAGAAACTGGTGTCAACATGTGCATTGCATTGTTTATTTGGCCTTTACTGACCCATTTCTTGGCGTTCTTTCTGAGTGAACCTGATTTCCAGGCATGTCCCAAATGTCTTGGAGAATTCTGGGTGCTCCTTGCAGGCAGGAGTGGCTCTGTCCTGGTGGCCCCACTGGGGTGTTTCTGTCTGCTCCCTCCCAGCAGAACTGGCAGAAACTTCCCACCTAAAATATGGTCATTTTGGACCACGAGAGGATTCCTTTCCCCAGGCAGGTTTGTGCTGGAACCACAGGGAACACGCTTTGGAGCGTGAAAAAGAATCCCTTATTGTCTTCTCCTGTAGTTTAACTCGCCTGTGAATGTCATATCCTGTTCTTCCCAGGCTGGAAGCTTAGCAGAGGGTCACATTTTAAACGAAGATGTCATTAATTTTGAATCCAAGCAGCATTCCCGTGGTGTGGTGTGTTGCATGGCTGGGTTTTTGGTGGAGAGGCAGATTCTGCACTCGTGGCTCAGTCCTGCAAACAACCAGGCTGAGAAGTTGTTCTCTCCATGAATACAAGTACCAAAAATAATGTGAGTGTGTCTTAAACCCACCTGCAAATTGGAGAGTGAGCACTCAGGAGAGACCAGCACAGAGCTCCTGGGCTGGGGGTAACACAGAGTAAACCACAGAATTGAGGAAGGAGGATAGAGGTGGGTTAAACTTAAAAACGGAATTGCATATTAAAAACAAATATCATTGCTTTGGATCTGAGATTTTTTTGGTAAAAAGTCTGAGCTGAACACAGAAGTGACCGAGATTCCCTTTCTGCCCATCCCTGCCCTTCTCCTGCAGGGGACAGCAGTGGGTGGTTCTCTGTCCCCAGCCCTAAGGACAGTGCAGTTCCTTCTCTCTGTGGACCCAAAAGGTGACCTGAACACACGTTGGTGCTGCAGGAAGTTCCTGTCACTGCTCCTGGTGACACCTGGGGGAGCTTTCAGTTTAGTACTGAGTGGGATATTGAGGGGCAATGGCCATAAACAGAAACACAAGGAGTTCCACCTCAACATGAGGCAGAGCTTCTTTCCATGGAGGTGGCAGAGCACTGGGAGGGTGTGGAGTGAGCCTGTGAATTCCTAACAATTCTGTCAAGGCAGATGGGACAGGTATCCGAGCTTAGTGCTCAGAATCATAAAAGTCATTAAAAACTGACTTATTGCAGCCTTTCCCCCCCAGCATCCTCCTTTAGCACTTAACCCCCTACACTTGGGAACATGCACACCACAGGCTTTAGGTGAAGCAGCTTTGGGCCAAGTGAGCCAGGGGTGCAGAGATTTGGGGGAACTCTTTAGGTCCTTCTGGACACGCAGAGGTGAGCGCTGGGTTGGATCCAGAGGGGATTATCCCAAGCATGGGAAGTTTATCCTGACAGAGCTGGTTCCCTGAGCGTTTCAGGGCTGCCTCTGCCTGTTGTGCTGCCTTTTTGCAGGGCTCCCAAGCTGCTGGATAAGGAAGCTGGCCTGAGGAGCTGAGCCTTTCTCATGACCTCTGCCCCCTCCCACGCAGAGGCAGGAGAGGGACAGGCTGCCTCTTGGCTGGGTCAGCGTGCTGGTGGCACAGGGCCAGGGGCTTGGATGGCCTGGAAAGCCTGTCCTGTGTCCCCACGCAGCTGGAGAGCTCAGGGCAGCAGCTCCTGACTCAGAGAGCAGGAGGGAAGGGCTCTGGAGCCCTGAGGAGGGAGGGTCTGCCATCCAGGGGGGCTTCCTTGGGTGCAGGTTCTGATAATGTGCCACCCTGACTAATTCAGCCACTGGCTGTGGTGCCAATAAACTGGCCCTGCAGGTATTTCCTGGGCTGCCCATTCTGATGGCACCCTCTGACCTTGATGCTCAGGCTAAAAATACCTTTGCTGCCACAGTTTGACCACAGAGTTCCCTTGGGAGCTTCTGAACTATGGTGGGCACTTGGCACTGGCAGACACAAACCCTTCTGGGGGCATGGGGACAGTGGGGGGGTTATTGAGCTGAGGGGGAAATGGTCACAGAAGGAAAGGAGGAGGGGGGGAAAAATGAAGAAGGTGGAGGGAAACCTTCGAGTTGTGGGGGATTCCAGGGGGATTTGGGCACCAGCTTCTTCACATGGTGGGAAATGAGCAACACCCCCAAGATCCGTGTAAACTTGCCAGGTTTTCTGGGTTCTGGATGTCTGACAAAATGTTCCCAAGCACATTTTCCAGCAGGGTATTTTAGTCCTGTTTGTGCCATCCCTTGGCAGGTGGTGACCAGGAGTTGGGCTGGGCTGACTTTGCTCCCAGCAGGGCAATCTCAGGTTCCAAAAACTGCAGGGTGGCTGGGAGGTGGCAGAGTCACAGAGCTCCAGCCAGGCTCCAATACTCTTCCCACCAAAGCCAAAGCTGCTGGATTATTAGAAGAATAAGAAGCTTCCAGTAAAATGAGAGTAAAAAGAGCAAGCTTTTCCTGAAAGAAAAAAGTGCAAGTCCAGCATCCTCATATTGTGCTGGTTTAACAGCTCTTTCATTCCTTAAAAGCACTGCTGGAGGAGTCTTTTTATCTCACTGCTTTGGTGGCTGAAGGTGGTTTCCCCCTGTCCCCAGCAGCTGTCACCTCCAGTGGCAGGGACATGGCACTTGCTGGGAAGGCACAGGTAACGTGTCTGCTTCAGTTCCCAGGCTGGCCTGAGCCCTGTGCTCACCCATTTGGTCTCTCCCCATCTCTGCTTGCTCCAAAGTGCAAGTCCAGCCCTTTGCTGGAGCTTCTGGCCAGTGCCACGAGCTGGTGGTGAGTGGTCCAGGGGCCACCTGCCTTCTGCAGTGCCTCTCTGCAGAACAAGGTGTCTTCAAAGTGACAGAGAGCAGTTTAGGTGAGATATTAGGGAGGAATTGCTGGCTGGGAGGGTGGGCAGAGAAGCTGTGGCTGCCCCTGGATCCCTGGGAGTGTCCAAGGCCAGGCTGGACGGGGCTTGGAGCACCCTGGGCTGGTGGGAGGTGTCCCTGCCATGGCAGGAACAAGATGATGCTCCAGGTCCCTTCCAGCCCCACCATTCTGTGAGTCCAGGATACTGAAATCTCCTCCTGGACTTGCTGCCAAAAGCCCGAACGTGCAGGATGAAACCCTGACCATCCCAGTGGGTTCCTGGCCATCGCAGTGGGTTCCTGGCCATGGGAGCAGCTGGGTTTATTTTGGTTCCCTGGCCCCAGTGCTGGCAGGCTGGGCTCAGTCCTGGCTGCACGTCCTGGCTCCCAGCCTGCAGCTCCAGCCTTGGCTCTCCCCTCTCCTGCTGGCCCTGATGGGAGCTCTGGGTCCTCTCCTTCCCACAGCAGGAGTGAGGCAGGGAGGTGACATTAAAGGGCTGGAACAGCAGATAAAAGGCCCCGGCTGTATTTATGGAGTGTTGCAGATAAGTGACCCACTCTGCTGTCAGTGTCTGGAGAAACAGCAAAGAAAGGAGACGTGCCCCTGGCTTTGATGTGCTGAAATCCCCAGAGGACACTCCAGTGGCACTCACAGTGCAGCTGGAGCTGAGTTTTGCAGTGGAAAATACAGGATTTTCATGTCTTTACACATTGCTTTAAAAATATATCCATGGCTGAATCTTGTATGCTGGGCAGTGGTGTGGGCTGAGAGCTGGAGGATTTTTTTTCCTTCCAAAATGTTATTAAAATCATCTTAACCGTTTTCCTTGGAAGGGGAAAAATTAATAGTTATTTTGCGGTTTCATCCACGGCATTAAAACAACAGTCTGGTTTTCATTTCGACCAATAAAAGTATGGATATTCAAAATGAGGGTTCTCTTCATGTCCTTAGATCAACTTGTTGAAACACAGAAGGGATGGAGCTGGGCAAGAACCTCAGCCTTACCACTCTCAGCATTGTTTGTGCTCACAGCTCGGCTCTCTCACTGCTGCATTTCCAGCCCAAGTGGTGATGGAGCAAATTGGTGGGTCAGTGATTGAACTGGTCATTGAAGGCACCTAGCAGAGAGCTGGGAATGAAGCCCCAGCAGCTTGGGTGGGAAGGACATACCCTACAGAAGGCACCATTAAAACTTCATGAAGAGGTGTCCCAGAAAAAAATATTCCAAAGCACAAGGCTTGATATTAAATTCTTCATTTCAGCAGCCTGGTCATTTTCAGGGAGGAATAATCAGCTTACCCACAGCATTCACATACTGAACGTCCTGAGAGGAGAGAGGGACTGTCTGATTTGTCTTTTTTTCTTTTTCTTTTTCCACAGTAATTAAGGGAAGTCAAAGGCAGCAACTGGAGTGTGTGAGCTACTCGTCCCGCTACGCCCTGGGCCTGTTCTACGAGGCTGGGGTCAGGCTTGGTGTCCCCTGGGCTGCCCAGTATGTCACTGATGATCCCTGCATTCGCTTCATCTCCATCGAGAGCAGGAAGCGCAATAGAGGTCAGTGCTCCCGTTATCCCCCTAAACAGGGCACAATGGAGGGGCAGATCATGAGAAATGCTGGTTAATTGAGTGTTGCTGTTCTGAACAGAGCAAGAATTGAGCTCCCAGCCACAGTGGATGGCGTTTAATGGTAATGAAATACACAATGAAAGCAGCAAGGTCCTCAGCAAATCCCCCCCCAGCACATGGTTTATGTTAGTGCCTTTATGGAACCAGTGTCAGGGGATTTGAGACATCAAAACATTGCTATTCCAAGAGCGAGCCCGAGTTCCTTTGTTTAAACACCGATTCATGCACACATGCCAGTCTGTGTCCCATCAGCTCCCTCCACAACTCCTGCTCCTTCCACGGGGCATGCTTGGAAGTAGCAAGGAGTTCTGGAAGTGAGGCTGCTCAGCCCAGCTCAGAGTGTTACCAGGGTGCTGCTATAACCATGGAGAACCCTGGAGAGGAGAGCTCCAGGAGGCTTGGAGAGCATCCCACAGGGCAGACACTTCCCATCTATTTCTGGAAGGCAGCAGCACAGTAAGTCTGTGTTTTATTTATTAAATTTATTTATTAAATGTATTTCACATCCCAAGGGTGTGTTGGCACAGGGTGGCTTGAGAGGAACTACCAGCAGTTGAGTTTGGTCAGGTTTGTTTGGAGCTGGAGATGCTGCCCCTTTCTGCCCTAACTTTGTGTTCAACACAACTCACAGAGTCACAGGATATTCTGAGCTGGGAGGGACCCACCAGGACCATCCAGTCCAGCCCTCAGCCCTGCACAGGACCAGCCCNGGTGTCTGTAGGATGCCATCCCCCCTGACCCTGTGGTGTCTGTAGGATGCCATCCCACCTGCAGAGGTGACTGCACCAGAGTGTTACGTAAGGAGGAGCCTCCAAGAGGTGGCTGTCGAATTCCCCGTGTGCCACGTGTGAATATTAAATACTCCTGTGATTGGCTGCCTTAACCACCCCATCAATATTTATGGGACAGTGGGAATTCTCCAGTATGAATTATTTCTGGCACACTGCAGTCTTTGCATCTCTCTGGAGCACTAAAGATAGATGACACATAAAAATGGAAGTGGTTCCCTCCTTTCACTCCAGGTTATATAATTTCAAGGGAAGAGCCCTCTTACAGGTCTTTTAGGATTGGTGTAATCCTTGAGTATCTGTTTTAATTTGGAAAGGCAGATTCTTTTATCTTCTCAGAATCCTTTGCTTCCAAGTGTGCCTTATCAGCTAGAGGAGATTTTATTGCAGGGAGAATATGGGACCTTGCAAACCACGGGAACTGAGGAGGACAAAGCCTGCTAACCCTTCTGCCAAACAGCAGCCAACCTCCATCTCTCTTCCTTATTTTCTGGGTGGACTAAAGTTGCTCACTGGTCCTTTTTTTCCCTTTCAGGTAGAGTTTTGTGAGTCCTGCACACTGACTTCTCCTTTGGCAGGGTGCTGGTCCCTCCCAGGGGCAGGGGTAGAGTTCCAGCCTGTCTGGAGATGTCCAGCCTCTCTTCTGCTGCCCTCCACACTGGCCCAGCAGCATCTCCTTCACAGCCTGACTTCCAGTGGATTCTTTTAATGTGGAAAAAGCCCTTTCCCTTCCCCTCTTGCTACCCAGGACCAGAACGGGGTTGGGATTGCAAAACTCATCTCCCCAGTGTGATTGAAAACCCCTGAGGGGCAGGAAACAACCACATCTCGTTTTTTAACAGTATCTGTTACCACTCCAGGTTTTGGGGCAGGAGCAGGAGAAAAATACTTGCTGCTGTCTCTCTAAGAAGGAGGGAACCATTCCTGGGGAAGATGTGTGGGTTCTCTTCTGGATACACAGGTCTCCCCTGGAGCCTGAGCTGTAACCCTTGGATCCGGATCCCGGATCCCTGAGCATTCCAGCAGTAGGAGTATGGTCTGCCTTTGAAGCTGGTCCCAGTTTGGAGCAGGAGGGTGGACTGGAGTCCTCCAGGGCTCCCTCCCTCCCTCCCTCCCCAAGTGCTGTGACACTGAGGCAGACCATGTTTCTCCCCAGGAAGGTGTCCCTGCCATGAGGTCTCCCCTCAGTCTCCTCTTCTCCAGCTGGACACCCCAAGTGCCCCCAGTGTCCTCACCCCTTCCCCTCCAGGCCCTTCCCCATCCTCATGTCCCTCCTTTGGACACTCTCCAATGGCTCAATCTCTCCCTTCCACTGTGTCCCCCCAACCTGCCCCACTATTGCAGGTGAGGCCCCCCCAGTGCAGAGCAGAGCAGGACAATCCCCTCCCTGCCCTGGTGTCCCCCGAGGACAGGGATGTCCCCCCAGGACAGGGATGTCCCTCCTGGCATGGCCGTGGCCAGCTTCCATCCTTGCCACAGGTAAAGGAAATTCAATTCTCCCAAGAAGCTCTTGTTTTCAAGCAGGGAGGAAGATGAGGGGTTTCACTGCCCCGAGAGCCACGGGGGGATCTCAGCCCTGGCGTGCCTCGTTCAGCCTCCTCTTCTAGCCAGGATTTCTGCAGAAGAAGGAAAAGGCCCCGAGGCTAAAGTTGCATATTTCAGTCCTGGAAGGCTGTGACTCAGTGGCCTCTGGAAGCTCTCCAAGCTCTCAGTAGCTCAGAGGAGGAATTGAAAACTCAACGGGCTGCCTGTTCTCCAGAAACTTGTTTTGTCCGTGCTGTGGAAGAGAGGAGAGGTTTGAAGGAAGGTGGCCATTGGCTGCAATCCCTGCTGGAACCACTGGTGGGATCGGTGGCTGTGACAAGGCACAGCAAGCAATGGAGATTTGTTTTATTAAAATGCTCAGATGTCTTTGAATGAGCCTTTTTGCCAAGTGGATGTGGAAGTCTTTGCCCAGATACCATGTACACTCTTATAAATCCCTAATAGGCTTCCCCACATGGTCTTCTCTCCCTGACATTCTCTGTGGGGAGACATCACAGTCCCTGTTTTCTCCTTCTGCTTCCAAAAGAGGCTATTTTGGGTTAATGGAGTGAGAGGGAATCACTCAGTGAGCAGCTCAGGCTCAGCTGAAATAAGGCAGAGCCCCAGGTCATGGCCTTGCCTTTTCCAAGGACAGGAGTTGTCCTGGAGGGTCACACTCCATGTGGAATTCCTATAAATTGCCAGAGCAGCAGAACTTTGAGTTCACCAGGCTGAAAATGAGGGTGGGCAGGCCCTGGCACAGGTTGCTCAGAAGGGTGGTGGGTGCCCCATCCCTGGGTATGCCCAAGGCCTGGCTGGGTGGAGCTCTAAGCAAGCTGGGCTCACTGGAGATGTCCCTGCCATGGCAGGGGGTTGGAACAGGGTCATCCTCAAGGTCCCTTCCAAGCCCAACCATTCTTGGATTCAAGTCTTCTGTGTTTCTGTGCTGCACAGATTGTCCCCTTGGCTCCTTCACTGGGCTTTGGGGAACAGCTTGTGTTGTTAATCCTTGTGTTGGTTTTTCTTTCCCAGCTGGAAGAAGAGGGTGATACCCCCGATATTTTCATTCTTCCTGACCCAGAGGTTGATGCTCAGCACGTGGGGCAGGCAGGGGTTAATGAGCAGCCCTTCAGAAGATCTCCCTTCTTTCTCTCAGAGTCTCCTGAAGTGGGACCCTCCCTGGTTGTCCACACAACGGTGACCTTTGGCAGCGAGCACCTGGACTCAGACCCTGCAGAAGTGCAGCAGATCATCCTCAGCCACCTGGACAGGATTGTGCCCTCCCTGCCCACGCCGAGCAGCATCAAGTGTCACAAGTGGAGATACTCTCAGGTAGCCCTTGGGACCAGCCTGGAGCTGTGGGTTCTGTGCTCAGGGAGCAAGAGCACCATGGTCCAGCCCTCCTCATAGCCATGAGCAGCAGCCAAGCTGGCCACGAGCACCATGGTCCAGCCCTCCTCATAGCCATGAGCAGCAGCCAAGCTGGCCACGAGCACCATGGTCCAGCCCTCCTCATAGCCATGAGCAGCAGCCAAGGCTGGCCAAGAGCAGCCAGGTCCTTTCCAGCCCCCTTTCCCCTGGTGGCCCTGGCTCAGTGCTGAGTCCTGCAGCTCTCCTTGGAAGGAGGGACAGGAGCAGAGGGCAGGAAGGCAGCAGATCCCGTGTGCTTTGGTGGGATCTTCACTGGTATTTCAGACCATGACTCAGTCATCTGAAGGTCTGGGGTATTACCAGCCAAATTCCCAGCCCACCACAGAGCTGCAGAAGTGCTTGGACTCCTTGTTATTATTTGCTTTGGCCCAGGTCAATTTAACAGCATGTTATGCACAAAATATTCTGAAGTAAACTACCTAAGGGTAATAATAGCAAAATGTGTATATTTCACAGGCCTCCTTTAAAAATCCAGGGAAATTGTTGGCAATTTCCTAAAACACTGGAGTGTAGCTACGTGTTTACCCAAAGCCTCTCAAGTTAAATTACATTGGTGAAATTGAACGTGGAAGTTGCTGCAAAATATTTACTTTGAAAGCAGTTCCCCTGAACCTTTTCCTTTCCTGAAGCCTGGAGGAGTTGCTGTAGGTGGCTCTTGTGAGGTCTGCTCGTAGCCCTTGGGCTGCAGCCACTTTAGGGACCTGGGCTGGATAGCACAGAGTTTATTCCCCTCTGACCTGGGTATTGGGACATTGAAAAAGCCACCTCAGCACGGGTATTAATATTTAGATAAATCATATTAAAACCATAGGTTTGCTTTGTATGTTCCTCTTGTCACTTGAGGGACAACTTCTGGAGAAGATCTTGGAGCTCTCTCCCAACCCAAACCATTCTGGGCTCCTCTGAAGGCTTTTCTGTGCAATACAGACCTTTCTGGTGGGAAATGCAGGTGAATGAGCTACTCCCTCTTCCAACTCCCTGGATGTTTTTCCTTTTCAGGTTACAAAAGCTGTGCCCAACTGTCCAGGACAAATGATTCTTCACTCTGACCCCCTTCTGATCTGTGGGGGCGATGGATTCACCCGCTCCAACTTCGATGGCTGCATCGAGTCTGCTGTGAGCCTTGCAGAGGCTGTCAGGTCTCACTTACAGGGATTTCAGGGGCAAGCTGCTCAACTCAGCTCAGATTTGGGATGAATTCTCCTCTGATGGATTGAAGTCGAGCTCAGTGTCAGCATCACTGGCTTCTATTCTGCACAAATAAATAAAGGGAGTTGTGTTGGCCTCGCTGCAACAATTATTGGGATGGAATTAAATGGGATTCTCCAGACTCTGTGCTGAGAGGGGTTATTGGATGGGAGGGAAGCCTTTTCTGGCTCTAGGCAGGGGCACAGAGCTCCAGCAGCCTTGCCAGCTCTCCTGATGCTTTCACAGCCCCTGAAAACTGTGTCAAGGAGAGGAGCCCGACTTGAAATGGCACAAAACACCAAGGGGAAGGAGGGAAAGGAATTTCTCAAAGCAAAGTGTTCATAAGAAAACCGTGCTGGAATTTGAGGCTTGGGGTTACCTCATCACCACCATAAAAACTCACTTCAAGTAAACAGCCTAAAATGAGGTGAGTTTTAGACAGTTTGATACTTTATTTTGGCAGAACAGGTGCAGAAATGGCAGGGTGGGTCCAGGGCAGGGTGTAAATACACAGGCGAGTGAATGAACAAGGAATTTGATTTGAAATACTAAAAAATAAACAGCAAGTCTAATTGTGTTGAAAATACTCCCTGTCAGGCTTTCAAGTATTTCCAAGCTACTAAACTGTGTTTCTGTGGAGGCAGTTCTGAAATGACTCAAAAGTGAACGAAGAAATCATTTATTTACTCTGAATCTGATTTTAACTCGCCCTTCCTCCTAAACCATGTGCTGCAAGTTCAGTCCCTCTCTCCCACAGCACTAAAATACCAAAATCCAGCAGACAGAATTTTAACCATCAGAGGAGCACAGTTCGGACACTTTCTTTGTTATTTTTATACCTCTGCCTTTGTCCAAAGTGTGACCTCCTGTGTTCACAGCACCCAAAGGCTGGGATGGATCTGTGGGCACTGGGCCCATGAGGGTCTCTGTGGCCATCCCTCATTTTCCAGCTGGGCCCAGGAGACAAGGTGGGTAAAGAGGGGGGATAATTCAAAGAGGCCACAGAGGAGGCTTCTCTGCTTGATTTCCTGGGATTCCCCCTGGATGGAGGTGATTTTCAGCTAACTGGCAGATCCATCCTTTAAGAGCCACTCTCTCCTGGTTCCCAGACCAGGGTGATGGCTGGCTCTGATCCCATCTACACCACAGCTAATGCTGGAGGTCTCTGGTGCCACCCTGCTCCCAGCAGGGCCAACCCCACGGCTAAAACAAGTGGCCTGGGGTCATGTCCGGGCTAGGTGGGGCATCCCCATCCTCCTCCACCACCACATTCTTCTTGGTGGAGGGACAACGTGGTGCTGGGACAGCCCCAGATGGAGAGCAGACATCACTGAGCAGCAGCACCAGCACCAGACGAGTTCCTCCTGTAGTTCATGCAGAGAAGAGGACACTGACCCCACTCNGTGGGGCATCCCCATCCTCCTCCACCACCACATTCTTCTTGGTGGAGGGACAACGTGGTGCTGGGATGGCCCCAGATGAGGAGCAGACGTCGCTGAGCAGCGAGATGAGTTCCTCTTGGAGTTCATGCAGAGAAGAGGACCCTGACCCCAAACCCTGCAGTCGTGTCTGGGCCAGCACTCCCAGCCCCAGCTGCAGGCTCAGCCCTGGGGGCCTGGGCAAGTACCCTTTGCTTGGCCACTCCACGCTGCAAAATCCAGCATCACCAGCTCCAAAATCCAGCATCACCAGCTCCAAAATGCAGCATCACCAGCTCCAAAATGCAGCATCACCAGCTCCAAAATCCAGCACCACCAGCTCCAAAATCCAGCATCACCAGCTCCAAAATGCAGCATCACCAGCTCCAAAATCCAGCACCACCAGCTCCAAAATCCAGCACCACCAGCTCCAAAATCCAGCATCACCAGCTCCAAAATCCAGCACCACCAGCTCCAAAATGCAGCATCACCAGCTCCAAAATCCAGCACCACCAGCGCCAAAATCCAGCATCACCAGCTCCAAAATCCAGCGGCACCAGCTCCAAAATCCAGCGTCACCAGCTCCAAAATGCAGCACCACCAGCTCCAAATGGCAGGTGCCACCCCACGAGGAGGCTGCTGCTGCCACCAGGAGCCCAAGCTCTCTCCTGGAGGGACCAGGATGCTCTCTGACCTGCCCAGCGAGCACCTCGAGCCACTGGGCAGGGATTTCCCCAGAGCCGGAGCCGGGTTTGCCTCTAATCCAGTCTCTGGCTCAGATGTGCCACCCTCAGATAAGCGGCTTTGCAGGGCAGAGCTGAAGCCCTGAATTCCCGGAGCCCTGAAATCCCGGAGCCTTCTGCTGCCCCCTGCTCTGCCCGGCTCTCCATCAGCCTCCTTAGGATCTCTGCTTCATTCCCACGGGCAGGTGGCACCTCCGGGCTCAGCCAGCGGTGACAGCCCTAACCCTAACCCTAGCGCTTCCAGGGGCTGCAGAACACACAGCCCCACCAGGGCAGGGAAACTGGTTCTCATTTCAGAGCCAAGAAAAGCCTCTCCTCTGGGGGGGAAGGAATGGAAACAGGCGAGAAATGACCTCCCAGAGAGTTCTTGCTGAATCCAGGCGGGGACACTTTGGGGGCAGTGAAGGCAGGGGGTGCAGGGCAGGCTGGTTGAGGTGCTGAGATCCTTGAAAAGCCTCGTGATTTCTGTCCTTCCCCTCTTTCCATCCCGCAGCAGCCGAGCATCACCGCATCCAAGCGCTCCAAAAACCCCCAAAACGGGTCCCTGCGCCCCGCGCTCCGCACATCTGGGCACAGCGGTTCATGCCGGGATTTCGGGGATGTTTAACCCCAACCAGTGCCGCATGGGTGAGCAGAAACCCTCGGTGCTGTGCCAAACGAGCCCGTCCCGGGGCGCTGAGCCACAGCCTGGCGTGGCACTTCACCTCCCCGGCTCAGGGTTCCTCGCCCACCTGCGCCCTGCCCAAACATCCTTCCTTTCCCAGCGCTATCCCCCCGCTCAGCCCTTCCCCGGGATGCTCCCACACGCCAAGGGCTTTAAATTTGCGAGGAGGAGCTGATGGGTTTCCCCCGGCGCGTTTCGGGCCTTGCAAGGGATGCTCGCGGCGCGATTTGAGAGCCCTCCCTGCCTTTCCAGCCTCTGTCCGCCGAGCTGCTTTGCTGCCCGGGGCAGGGGAAAGGGGCTGAGCTGGCAGGAGAGGAGGGGCTCGGCCGTTCTGGCTCTGCCACCCTTTCAGGGCACGGAAAATCCCTGCTCAGCATCCCTAAAAGCCGCGTTGGGTGTGCGGGGAGCACGCCCGTCCATCCCCGCTCAGCATCCCTAAAAGCCGCGTTGGGTGTGCGGGGAGCACGCCCGCCCATCCCGGCTCAGCATCCCTAAAAGCCGCGTTGGGTGTGCGGGGAGCACGCCCGCCCATCCCGGCAGGAAGGGAGGCTCGGGAAAGGCTCCGGGACAAAGGGATTTGTGTTCCCGGGCTGCTCGCAGATGTGTTGGGGCATCGGGCATGGCAGGGGCGGTGATCTCTGTAGGGAGGGCTGGAATGGGGCTCCAAAGCCTGGGTGATCTCTCAGCAGGTCCTTTGGGGTTTGCTGCCTCCCTCAGCAGGTCCTTTGGGGTTTGCTGCCTCCCTCAGCGCACCTGTGAGTGCAAATCCCACTGTCCTTCCTTTGGAAAGGCAGTTCGGGAGGGCAGCTGGGGAATGCAAACCACAAACACAGCAGGGCTGGAGCGAGTCCAGAGAAACCACAGTCCAGCGTTCCAGGCAGTCCCCTGGCCCTTGCCAAAGGATGTCTGAGCAGGACACCACAGCTCGGGGTGTTTCTGGGGACAGGACTGGCTTTCCCACCCCAAATGTGGCTGGAGATGGTTCCTGGCTGTTCCTCCAGCTAAAGGAGCTCCTCACAATTGCACCCCCAGGGCCATGTGCTGGAATTGGGAAGTGAAACAGCAATGGAAGGGCTGGATTGATGCTGGGTGAGCAGCTCAGCTCTGCAGAGGGGAACCTGGCCAGGCAGGGGGAATTTCGGGAATAATTCCCACCCCAGCCATGTGGCTGTAAGTGATGCAGGGGGTGTGCAGCAGGAGAAAGGTTTTCCCCTTGTTGCAGGCACTGCCTTGGGAGCAGGGTGGAACCAGGTGGGCCCTGTCCTACAAACCTGGGGAGGGTTCCCTGGGGAAACCACCAGGAGCTGAAGCTCCCTCTGCCCATTCCCTGGCGCGTGGCTGGAGTGTGGCTGCAGGAAAAGCAGGGCCAGGGGCTCTGTGATTGCAGTCATGAGCAGTTCCAAAGGCCAGGGGCAGCACCTGAGCAGGGTCTGGGCATGCTGCATTAATGGGAGAGTAAGAGAACAATCTATTTCTAGACAGATAATTGAAAAATAAAAACATAAAACACATGATTTGTTGCTTTTCACTTTCCCTGGAGGTGAAATTGCCGTGCCTGCTTCACTGCTGCAATGGACACACAGAGGACTCGTGTGGGGGTGCTCAGCCTGGCCTCACTCCACTCACTCAGTTCTTCAAAGGAATAAGATCTTCAACCCCTAAACGAGTGAGAAAAGCAGAGACAGGGCATTGGAAGGCAGAATTTAGGGCTGAGCTCCTAAAGAACTCCCTGCTCCCAGGGAGCAGTCAGAGGGTTAATTTTGGCTCTCCCTCCCTCACTTTATTCTCTGAATAATGAAATTAGTTGTTCCAGAGCCTTTTGAAGGGCTGAGCTTCGCCTTCTCGCAGAACAATACACGCTGTGCTCTGGATGTGAGTGCACTGGTGGTGAACTTTGAGCTACACATCTGCTCCAGAGAAGGAACTCTCATTCCCAGTGGGCCCTTGCAGGCAGCAGATCCAGGCTCGGCACAGCCCAGCCCGCCTGACATGAGAGTGGGAGGGCACAAAGGATTCGGAGAGCTCATTAAAAACTCACCAGCACGCTTCGGGCTTTCAGGGGGGCAGGGAGAGCCTGCAGGAGGGAAGTGCCCCCTGCTCTGCAGGCAAAACCCCTGGAAATGTGGGCTGTGACTTCCCAGCTGCACAGGGAATCTCCTCGGGATGCTTTTGGGGGGTGATTTGTGCAATCACACAATGATTTAGGCTGGAAAAGCCCTCCAGGATCATCCAGCCCCCCCTGTGCCCGATGCCCACCTTGTCACTGAGTGCCACGGCCAGTCCTGCCTTGGGCACCTCCAGGGCTGGGAAATCCTGTGGGCATTTCACTCTGTTGCCAAGAGCCACAGAAGGAAAATTTAGGGTCTAATCCTGCTCTGTGGGAATGGCTCCTCATCTCCCCTTGAGAGCTGGGATCACAGGATGGCACCTTTTGCAGTGCAGATGGAAACACCTCCCCAGCACTCCCTGCAAGGATGTGACTGGAGCAGAGGTCCTGTCCCACTGGACACTGCTGGGATGGGCACTGGAGCCACTGGGATGTCACACAACCCACAGCCATGTGTGGGATGGCATTGCAGCCCCAGAGGGGATGGAGGGGAGGGGCCTTTCCCCTTTAAATTCTTTTATTACAGCACTTGGTCCAGCCCCTCCTCGGTGGACTGAGGGCTCCAGGGGCTACTGGAATAAAACCTTGGGATCAGTGGCACCTTTTGGGCACAGCTGAGCCTTCAGGAGCTGCATTTCTTCCCTTTATTCGTGTTTTGAAAGAACCAGGAAGAGACCTCGGACACCAGGGAAAGGCAGAAGCCCCTGGCACAGGGTGGGCAGGATGGGCAGGGGGGCAGTGTCATGTTGGGGACATCCTGCAGGGTGGCAGCCACTCTCCTAAGCAGCAGACAGGAGGAAAGTTGTGTTTTGTGGGAGAAACTTGGGTTGCCAAGTAGTTTCTCCGTGCACAAAGCCCCTTATCTCTGCAAACCAGAAAAACTAGGATCAAGGTGTAGGAGGGAGGCTGAAAGAGCGAGGACAGAAGGTGACATCTCCCTGAGAGCCCCGTTCCCAAAGGGACATGCCATTTGTTCATTGTTGTGGGCAGTGTTGGTGGCATCACTGAGAACCAGCAGTGGCAAAGCATATGGTGGGTGTCACGGTGTCACCTGCAGCATCCCCGAGAGGTGTGTTTGTTTGGGATGACTCAGGTGGTCACGGGGACTTGGTCACATGAGGTGTCAGATCATATGGCTTCAGCATGAAAACAGACTCATCCTGTTTCCTTTCCCTCCTTGTTTTCTGAAGGGGTTGCTGGTGGATGTGGATTGTCTCAGAAGCTGGAAATCATCTTCCCTTCACAGAGCTCATTTTGGACCCTCATCCTCTCAAACGCTCTTCTCGATGCTGGTGGCACCTCCATCCTCATCAAAGTCCATCAGCACCTGCAGTGGGAGGTGCTGGGCCCAAAATGAGCTCTTCCTTCCAAAACCAGTCCCTGACCACGTGCTTCATATCCAAGGACCTACATTTGGGCTTGTTGGGTGGGAGCCTCAGAGAAGAGAGCAGAGACACAGGGCTTTGCCAGGAGGAACCATCAGGGGCCATTAATCTCCCCCCACATGTTTCAGGACGAGCAGCTTGGGTTCATCCCAGCCTTGACCTGAGCATGCCAAGAAATTCAGTGACCTGCAGCACCCAGAGACCTGAGCCTGAAGGTCAGGATGGGAAGGTGCTCCAGGAGCTGCTCTTACTCCAGCTAATCCACCCTGCAGGGTCTTTTCCTCTAGTGGAGAACCCCCTGGAGATCCCTGCCGTGGAAAAGCAGAGGGATTGCCAGCCACGGAAATGTTTCCTGCTCTGTTTACTAATATTTGGTGCTCCTTTCTGGAGGCTGCTCAAGCTGAAATCCAACCGCACGTCAGAGACTTCCTGCCCTCCTCCTGCCCCCGGGGGAAATCAGGGGTGGAAGAGCTGCTGAGAGGAGAAGGGGCAGTGGGGTTGCCGTTTCCATCTCCGGGAGGTGCTGGGGCCAGACCCTGCCCGAGGGGCACAGGGAGAGCTCCAGGGGTGCTGTTTGCCCACGGTGCCCCCTGGTCAGCCCTGCCCAGGCCAGACTGGAGAGTGATGACCTGAGACGTGCCCCTTTCCCTTAGCAGGAATGATACAAACCCAGGGCTTTTTGCACAGGTGTCAAAGGCATTCACTTTGCTGCAGGTTCTTTGGTGTCTGAGGTTTCTTCAGACTGGTTGTGAATTATTGCCATTGCCCTGTCTGGTTATGAAGTGATGAGATCCAGCATTTTTTTCATCATTTAGAGGTGGATCTCACAGAGTGGATCATTCCCCAGTTCATGGGAAGTGTCTGTTTTCTCCCCCTGGGTTTTCCTCAGCTGATGATAAATGGGATTGGACTCTAAATCAGGACCCTCCCCAGTTTAAGGCCATGTAGTTTTCCTGACAGGGATTTGTTTGGCTTCCCTATTTGATTTTTAGCTGTGGTATCTGTGCTTTGAGGCATGCAAAGGGTCAGGACAGGCACTGGTGTGTTGGTGGGACAGTGCCCACACTTATTTGTCACTAGGTCATTTTTTAATGAAAACAATCCCTTTTGGGTGTTTCCAGAGTAGAAATCCCACCCCTCTCCACTGAAAACAGGATAATACTCAACACTGCACCAGCTCAGATAAGCAGTGTGAAAAAAATAATAAACTAATGGATATTTTGCAATCGATCCTAGAAATGATGCTCCCAGGAAGACAATTTCCTCAGGCACAGAGAGGGATCTCCCTCCACCCTTAGCTCAACCACCAAGGCTCACCCTTCCAGCCCCGTGCTTTGGCTCCTCTCCTGGCCCCAAAATGACCGGTTTTCCTGTGGTTTCCAGGGCAGGTGAAATGTGAAATGACATCGTGGCCCCAGACAGGTGTCCACATGCAGCGAGCTTCACTTCATTCCCAGCTGCTGCTCTGCTTTCCTTCTGCCCCCACAGTCACTTCCAACCAAAAGCTGGGCCTTTGTCCCCTCTGACACGATCAGGGAATGCCTCATATGGTCAAGAAATGGAGATTCTTCCCCACCATAAACACTACATGCAATTTTGGCTGCTGTAACTCTGTCCAGATGCTCCTCGTGCCCATGGAAATTGGGAACTCTCCTCTTTGCAGCCTCTCCAAGAACCTCAGCCCTGACTCACAATGGAGGGGGTTGGGGAAGAATGGAAAGAATGCAAAGCAAGTATTTTATTTGCCCTGGATCTGGTGAAAGGGAAACAGAGACAAGAGAGGGCTAATAGTGATGCTGAAGTGTTATTTCTCCTCGAACATCACTGAGATTTGCCTTCTCCTCCCCTCCCTTTCAGCAGGCTGGCCCAAAGCACCTCTGTCTCACGCAGGAGGAGCCCAGGGGCAGCCCAGGCAAGTGAAGGGACAAATAAAGGCCAAAGAGAAAGGTTTCTTTGGACACCAAATCTGGATTTCAGCTCTCCCAAACTTGCCAGGGCTGCAAGCACGAGAGGCAGGTTGGTCTCAGCAGGGCTGTGCCCACAGCCAGCCCCAAACACTCACCCATCCCTGGGGGTCCAGGTGTGCCCACTGGCACCTCTGCCGTGCCATGAGGACGGGCAGAGCCCCCCAAAGAGCTCCCCAATACCCTGTGATGTCCTGGCCCTGCTGTGCCAAGGGTAGCCCAGGGTGTGATGTGGCAGGCACAGACCGTGGGTTCTGTTCAGCCCCTGCAGTGACCCTGGGTCCTCTCCAGGAGAGCAGCTCACCCAGTTACCTCCCACCCCCAAATTTCTCTCCTCAAGACCTGCTTTGCCTTTGGAGAAGGGGCTGCAGTCCCTGAGTGCCTCCCAGGGGATTCCATGGCCCGCCTTGCCCAGTCTCCAGAAGTCCCCACCAGTGGTTTTTGGCAGGATTCCCATGCTTGCAGCATTTTCCCCTTCCACAGGTTGCTTTCCATCCCACTTTTCCCTGTGCTGTGCTGGGGTTGTTGTTAAGATCTCCTGCTCCAGAGCAGGACACAGGAGAGCTTCCCCCCCAAAGCCACCCATGCCCCAGCACGAGGGCAGAGAGCTGAAATTGGGCAGGGAAACTGAGAGAAGTGAAGGATTCAAGACCTCCAAGCTGCATCCCAAGGGTTTACAGGGATAGGCTCCTGAATTCCATGAGTGGAAAACACTCCAAGCAGCAGCTCTGACCCCCAACCCTCAGAGACCCCAAAGCCCCAGCTCTGAAGAAGAGGAGGCCTGGGCTCTTCTCTGCTTTGGGTTGGTTTTTGCTGGGTTTGATGCTTCCTGTGGACCTTGTGCAGTCCAAAATAGAGCTGTAAATCCACCAGCTGCTTTTGTCCCATGCAGGGAGCTCGCCCAGCCCCATTCCCAGCTCCCCCTCCTCCTGCAGGGACACCCACATGCCTTGGGGTGTCACACCAGCACAGCCTCAGCCCAGAGATCACAGAAATAACAATATCCCAGCTTTAATCCCCCAGAAAGGATTACCAGGGATCAAATCCATCATTTCACAATCAATCCCTTTCAGGTCTTTTTTGTTTGTTTGTTTTCCCTTTCCCATCAAAGCGAGTGGATTTCAGCTCCAGAAATTTACTTTCTTTTTCTTTTTTTTTACAGTATCAGAGGAGATTTATTTTTTTTTTCCCTCCCCTTGCCAAAAATAAAGGCTGGTCTAGTTCTCAGCACTGGGAGAGAAAGCCACTGCAGCCCATTTTTGCAACCTCCTGATCTCATAGGACAGTTTCTGAGCTTCTCCAATTGTCCCCAGCTCGTCACTGCTGTCCCTTCCTCAGAGTCAGGGTTGAAGAGCCAAAAAGGAGAGAAATTCTACATGTGCTGCAAATTCATCCCTTTTCCCGGCAAAGGAGGCAAATTCCTGCAAATTCCAACCAAATGGGAACCTTCCCTTTTTGTGCTTTGGAGTCACAGGAATCAGGCCTCTTGAAACAAGAAAAACCCAAACTGGGAAGGGGAGGAAGATCTTACTGGGCCTTGATAAAGAGCAGATGGGGTCAGCTTTGTGCCATCAGCTCCTGGTGCTTCCAGTGCTTCCAGCAGGGATTCCAAAGGGGAGGCACAGGATCCAGGGGCAGCAGGAAGGGACACAGAACAGCAGCAGCACATGGATGTCATTGATAAACAGCTTTAGCCAAGAGATGAAGGAGCAGAGAGGTTTGCAGAGCACTGACCCAGAGGGATCAGCACTCCCAGCTGCAATTCCAGCCCCAAAACATCCAGGGAAATCAGCAGAGCCCATCACTGACCCTGCAGGGCTGAGGGAAGGGAAGGTGGGAATGAAACCAGCCAGGGATCAGCACTGAAATAAAACCCCAAACCCCAAAGCAAAGGCGTTTTCCTCCCCACAGAGCTGGTTTGGTGCTGCCCCAGGGACAGATGGCACGTGCCAGCGTCCCCTTTCAGGCTGTCATGAGACAGGAATGAGGCAACCAGGAGTGGGACTCGCAGCAAAACCCTCTGAGGAGCTGCTGTCAGCTCAGCACGAGCCCCCCCGTGCCCCCGTGTGTGCCCAAGCCAGCACAGGGCCAGCTCTCCACCACAACACCCCTGGTGCCCCCGTGCTGGCTCTGGGGCACAGGCTGGCCTGCCTGGTGGCCCCCTGTGCCCCCCCCAGTGTGTTCACTGTTCAGGCCACGGGGCATTTCTCCTTTCCCTTAATCCCTACAACCTGCCCATCCCACTGGGGCAGGCAGCAGTAAATCCCAGCCTGGGAGCTCTGAGAGGGACTCGGGCAAGTTCCCCATCGCCGGAGTCTGTCCTGCCGAGGAGAAAAGGAGCATTTCCCACCCGCTGAGGCACAGAAGGGGTGCAAACATCCCCCTGGGTTTCGGGGTCCCCCTTTTCCCCGTGTCCAGGTGAGCCTCAGCAGGAGGAGCTGCGGCTCCGTGGCTGTTCTCCTGCTCGCCAAGAGGTGGAAGCAGAGCCCCCTGACCCTCCAGCCGGCAGGGTTGGTATTGCCCATCAGCTCGGGATGGGGATGCAGTGACGGGGTTTGTCTCAGAGGGATCAGCCCAGGGATTGCTCAGGGGTTTCTCCTGCAGGATGCCATCCACTCACAGCCTCCCCTTGCACCTCCGAACCCCCATCCTGCAATCCTGGGAACGTGGCGAGAGAATTCCCTGAGTATTGCCAAAAACCCAGCGAGCTGATCCTTAATTTTCTCGTATGAACAGCAGTCAGTGATCCTGAAATGAGCATTGGGCTCCCACGGGAGGTGTTTAGACAGTGCTGATGGGCCAAATGAAACGAGGGAATTTAGGAAACAAACGTGGAACAGCCCAGCTCGGTGTCATCGCTTCGTATTTGTGCCCAAAATGCTCTGTTTGCCCCGGCCAAAAAGCTCCCCAGGCTACACAGAGCTGAAGGGAAGAGAAGGGGTCTGCTTGGCTCAGCCTGGGAATCAGCAGCACATCATTTCCAGAGGTCTGGACACACAGCAGAGGCTGCAGGACACACCTTTAAAGAAATAAAGAAATAAACCCAAAGAACCAGAAGCCAAAGTTCCCACTGAACACTGAGGTTGCAACAGCCTGAGTTATGCAAGCACCCATTTCCTGGGTGTGAACATCGGACAGGCAGCAAATGGGGTGGAGAAGGAAGTTCAGAAATGAGCCCAAGCAGCACAGCAGGACAGGAAAGGGGGATTGAAACCTTCCAGCTGAGATCAGTCCCCCTGAGTGATGGGAGCCAGCCTGGGCACAGCACATCCCAGCCCCTCAGCTGGGCACAGCACATCCAGCCCCTCAGCTGGGCACAAGGGCTCGCCCTCCTTCTCCCACCATCCCATCCCCTTTTCCCTTCCAGCATCGCCCTCCTTCTCCCACCATCCCATCCCTTTTTCCCTTCCAGCATCGCTCTCCTTCTCCCACCATCCCATCCCCTTATCCCTTCCAGCATCGCCCTCCTTCTCCCACCATCCCATCCCTTTTTCCCTTCCAGCATCGCCCTCCTTCTCCCACCATCCCATCCCTTTTTCCCTTCCAGCACTTCTCAAATGGATCCTGTGCCTCAGATGTGTGATGTGAGCACAGCCCACCTCTCCTCTGGGCTCTCCCCATCACCACAGCTCTCCCTGTCAAGAGAAACCCTTTTAGGAAGAGTCTCTGTGGGATTCAGACCTGCCAGGCTCCCAGAGAGCAAGCCCAGTCTGCTCCCTCATTGCCAAAACCAAACAAGAGGGCTGAGTCTTTTTAGATTTTTAGCAAGCAAGAAAATAATTCTGCAGCCAGCACGATGGACTCCAAATTTGCTGAATATTTTGGGCTGTTCTTTCTCTGTGCCTGTTGCTCTGTGTTACTTTTCACCCCCTATCACAACTATATTTGAAAGGCAAACCCTCACTTTGACTCAAATTCCATCTGACCCCAAGAGAAGCTCTTCCAGCAGTCTGTTGAATCAACCACACTGAGATTTTGAGAGTCTCAGTTTGGCCCCCGTTATCAAATGCAGACAGAAACCACCCCATGGCCAGAGCCACTCCAGGAAAACTGACACCAAAGCAAGGCACAGGAACTCCCCATCCAGAAATAACCCCGTGGCATCATTAGTGGTTGGGTTCTCGTGGGGAACGGCAGCTCAGCAAGGTCAGAGTGCCCGAGCAGGGGTTGATCTGACAAAGGGGGAGCAGATTGAGGGGAGGTTTCCACACTCCTGGTGGAACACAAACCACTCGTTCCAGTGGGGATACTTGGGCTGCTCCAGTTCTCATTCCCTGGCTGTGTCATCACCTGCCACAGGGTGGGACTCTGGGGGATGAGCCTCGTGTGTCCCTCCCAGCTCCGCCTGTCCTGGGATTTGGTGACATTGGGAGGGGGCTGGAGCCCAAGGTTTGCCCCACGAGGGGTTTCAGCAGCCCAGGTGGCACCTGTGAGAGCAGCAGCCAAGGTGACACCTGTGACAGGAGAAGCCAAGGTGGCACCTGTGACAGCAGCAGCCAGGGTGACACCTGTGAGAGCAGCAGGCAAATGGCACCTGTGACAGCAGCAGCCAGGGTGGCACCTGTGACAGCAGCAGTGAGGGTGACACCTGTGACAGCAGCAGTGAGGGTGGCACCTGTGACAGCAGCAGCCAGGGTGGCACCTGTGACAGCAGCAGCCAAATGGCACCTGTGACAGCAGCAGCCAGGGTGACACCTGTGACAGCAGCAGCCAAATGGCACCTGTGACAGCAGCAGCCAGGGTGACACCGGTGAAAGCAGCAGCCAAATGGCACCTGTGACAGCAGCAGCCAGGGTGACACCTGTGACAGCAGCAGCCTGTGCCTCACTCCTTGCCGTGTCACAACCACAGCCATCAGCAGATGTTGGAGCCTTTGCATCCTGGCAGGGCTGGTTTGGCTTTGATTTTAGGGTTTTTTCCTTTTTCCCTGTAAGGACAGCACGTGGCTGGGTTGCTCCCCAGGTGTTTTGGAGCTCCAGAACCGGCCCCAGCAGTGGCAGCTCCAGCAGAAATTCCCCCAGTCCTGCCTCACTCCCCTTTTCCAAGCCCCAAAGGCATTGTCGTGGCACTTCTGTATTTGAGGAGTGACATGGGAGGGGATTGGGGTGTTTTGCCTCTTCCCTACTGGCACAGGGGCCCGAGGACCTGGGTCCTGCTCCTCCTCCAGGGGTGGTCCAAAAGGATGGACCAGCAGGGTCAAACCCTTTGCTTTTGGGCCGTGTGGAGGTTCCTCACCCAGAAGAGCCGGCTTGAACTTCCTCCCTGCAATGATTTCATTTTCCAGAGATCATGGGAAGTCACTGAAATGCAAACAGGCCGTGGAAAATGTTACCCCGCTGGAGAACTTGGGAGAAGGACAACTGAAACCAGAAGTGAGAACCAGGGGGAACTTCAGGCCGTGGCTGCAACACCACAGCATCGAGGGCTTTTTATTATTATTCTTATTATTACCATGACTTAAAAAAGGATTGTAAAAGCTGCAGTGAGGCAGGTTTGGCCACATGAGTGTCCCAAGTGGCTGTGGAAGGAGCTGGAGCTCCCAGGCCAGGAGCAGCCAGCTGTGCTGTGCCAGGCAGGGACATTTTGGTGGGGACAGCTCTGAGGAACTCACACCAAACCACAGCAGCTCCTGCTGTTCAAACACTCTGGAGATATCAAAGCAGCTCTGATTGACTTCCTGCTCCAGCACTGCTTCAAAGCACTGCAGAGAGTTCTCAAAGCAGAGCTTTTGCAGGGCACCTTCTGAAGGAGAGCAGTTTGGGGCTCATTCATGGCCCACTCCCAACACTTTGGAGATCCTCCAGTTGCTGGGTTTGTTTAAAAAGTGGCCAAAAAAAGGCTCCATCCATAAAACACTCTAACACATGGCATGACATAGCACAGGAGAGGGAACCAGCCACGTGGCAGGTCACTCCAATCCTTCTCTGAGCCATCACATTGGCCAAGCTGGTCCTTCCCAGGAATGTTCCCTTTGGATTCCGACTCCATTTCACCTGCAAAGGTTAAAGCAATGTGGGGGTTGCTGCACCAATGGGCTTGTTTGGACTGGGGACACTGGGGACATCCGTGAGCAGCTCTGGGGACATCAGTGAGCAGCTCTGGGGACATCTGTGGGCAGCTCCCACTGCAGCCTGGGCAGGGATGGAGGGGATCACAGAACCCCACTCTGCCACACCAGGGTCTCCACCACCACCACCATCAATCACTTAATCCCTCCCTGGTGTCCCTGCCTGAAGCTCTGCCTGGCCCCATTCCCATCCCAACCATCCAGACCTGCACACAAATCCATGCTTTGTTTAAAGCTTGATTTCGTTTTATATTTTTTTCCCCAGAAAAAAAATAATAATAATAAAAAAAGAAAGTTGTCAGGGCCCAAAATAGCCCCTTTTTCCGCTGGGAAGAACGAGCAGCATTCCTGGGAATTCAGAGCAATGGCATCAGCCAAAGACCTCTCCCAGCCCCCAGCACATCCCAGGGCTGCTCCCATGGCCTGGGGGGCAGGGAGGGCTTTGGGATCCCTTCTGCCCCCGCTGGGCACGATGGAACCCCAGGGGACGAGCCCATTGCCACGTCTGGTCCATGAGAAAGTGCTGCAGGGTCCAGAGGGGCTTTTCTTATTGGGTTATTTATTTGCACTGCAGGAAAGCACCAGGTGCCATCCCCCTGTGCTCAGCAGGAGGAGGGGGAGAATTCAGCCCAGAGACACATCCAGGTTCCCAAAGCAAGGCACGAAAGCGTCACCTGAGAGCTTTGGGATGGAGCTTCTCCTTCTTTTCCACACCAGAGCCAGGAGGATGGACAACCTGAGGTGAAACCAACCCCAAGGTGGCAGAAGCATCTCCTCCCTGTTTGGCTTTTTGTTATCCCTCTGTCTCTCTCAGCTCAGGGGTCCCCCAGAGCTTCCAGCCCTCTTCCCTTCCCAGGGGGAAGTTATCCCAGGTTACCCCAGAGAGCTGCAGGTTGTCCCAGAGAGCAGCAAACCCTCTCCTGCAGGTTGGTTTGCCCCAGTGTAGCCCATGTGTGCAAAACTGCACCCTCAGACACTCCAAGCCCACTGTGCTTTGACTTCAGGAGGCCTGGGAAACAGGCAGCTCCTTGCCAAGGGCCAGCACTCAGAGAAGGAAGGGACAGAATTCCCCTTTTGGCTGGTGAGGGGATGATTTATCAGTGCCCCTTCCCTGCTGGGGGATTTTTCCAGGAGCTCTTCCCCAACCCCAGCTCTGTCCTGGGCTGGTTGCAGCCCTAAGAGCAGCCTGGAGCTCTCAGCCCCCCCAACACTCCAAACTCCTTTGTTAAAGGCCAAAAAATATAAAAAAAACCCAGAAAAAATAAAAGGCAGAGCCTTTAAGCAGCCTCAGTTACACCAAGGGTGTTTTAAAGCTCCAACTTCAGCCTCTAAAATCTCCCTTTTTAACAACTCCAAACTCCCCCAGTGAACAGGGAAAAGCTGCCCCGTGCAGGCAAAGTGCCCCCTATTGCCACCAAGAGCCCTCAAGAAGTAAAAATGCACCCCACTAAAGCCCTTTTCCATCTTGTTACAGCCCAGAGAGAACCATTTGCAGCTGCAAAGCACAGCCCAGGGCTTGGCACACCAAAAAGGTGGAATGAGAAAGAGGCAGAAAACAATTCTCTGCCCCATATTGCAACAGAGACACACCAGTGGCTAAAAGGTTTGGAAGGGAAGTGGAAAATCAGAAGGAACACACGGAAAAATAACATAACACCAGAGCATTTTCAAAGTCTGCTACAGACACAACTCCTCCTCAGAGGAGCAGAATGCAAAGCTCTGGCTGCAGCTTGGAAAAAAAAGGTGTAATTAATTGTTCAGAACCCTCCCCTAAAACGGGACCTGACTAAAGTGAGCTGCCCATGGCAGGGGTGGGGAGAGCTCAGAGGGGTGCTCAGAGGGCAGGGAGCACTTGGGATTGTCACCCTGGGGAGCAGAGTCACCCTCTTGGTCCCCAGAGCCCCCTCAGGTGCAGCTGCCAGGGGGGAAAAGGAGCCTTTTAGAGGAGAAGCTCCTTGCAGGCACTGGGAGGGCAGGGCCAAGGGCACCAGCAGTGCCACAGGGCTTGTCACCTGCCTGCAGAGCCCAACCCAGGCCTTTGGAGGAGCACTGGGCACACTGCTCTCCTCAAAGCTCCCTGTCCTTCCTTTGCATCCTCCCACCCTCTTGTCGCTTTTGGGATGCCAAACCAGCTCCCCCAAACTAAAGGGGGGGTGTGACCAGCCTGGGCAGTGCCACCTGTTTGAAATATGATGGTGCCAAGCCCTTTTCTGTGCCACTCCACCCCCCCAGGGCACCCAAACCCTGCTCACACCACCAGAGAGGCACCAAACTCTGCTCCACCCGCAGGATTTTTGGAGATGCTCAGTGATTCCTGCCTTTAATACCCAGGGGAAGGAGGCAGGAGGAGCAACAAGAGCTGCCCAAACTTCAGTGCCACTTCAGAGCCCAGTTTGAAGCTTCAGGTCCCTTAAAATCCCTCGAGCACCCTCGGCTCCAACCAGCACCCTCAAAGGATTATTCCATGGCTTACAAGCAATAAAACATTCCAGCTGTTTCCCCCACTCCAAGCCCTCCAATGAAACAGCCACACGGTGACAAGAATGAGACTTTAATCAGTTTTAAGTGGAGTTTTAACACTAAGAGATAAAGGGTTGTTAAACACAATAACAAAGGGACATCTGATTGGTATGAGGCATTATCCTGTACATGTCATACTTGGGTTTGTGTATTCTCAGTTACACACAGAGCCACTGTTGCACAGCACGAGAGTATTTGAAGAGGCTGAATCAGAGTAAGGCTGCTTAACAGACTGAGCTTTTGTCCTTTAGTCTCTATATATATATATGCTATATGAAACCAGAGTGGCAATCTGAGGTGGCAGAGAGAGGCAGCTCTGCCCAGCGCTGCAGTTGGAGCCCCCCTGAGTGCCCATCCCACCCCACCCATCCCTCCATCCCTCCCTCTGCATGCCCAGAGGAGTTCCAAGGTGAACGAGGCACTTTGTGGCCACCACAGGCATCGCTGACAGGGATTGCACCCCTTTGCTAGGGCTGAGCACGGACCCTGCACACCAGCACCTGGTTTTGGGGATCCTTGGGGGGGTTTCTCTGGAATGCTGCTGTGGGAACTCCCCCCTGCTGTAGGAGCAGCCAGGGGGATGCTGGTTTGTCCCACTGTGGCCAAGGGGTTTGGAGGGGGCTGCCAATGAGGAGGGGATGGCTCAGGGCCTTTCCAGTGAGCTCTTCCCAAAGTGGGGCCTTCAAGTAGTTCCAGACATGGGAGCTGCTGCACACCCAAAGAGATCGAAGCAGGCAGGTCCAGAAACTCAAGGGAAGATTCCCTACAGAATGCACTTCAAGCTAACCATGAATACTGTCATAAATAAAGTTTTAATAAGGACTCAAAAACCTTTCAGTCATAGTAATTCTTGTCAACTTCTATGGGGGTTGGTAACTGAAATAAAGTATAGGAGAGTATGTATAATATATATTTATATATATAATATATATATAATGCCATTTTTCCATTTCCAATGACTACACCATAAAATGTAAGCAAGGCTTCTCAAAGACATCGAAACATTAAAAAAAAAAAAAAGGAAAAATAAACATCATCCAAACCCTCATTCCAACCTTCACATTCCAAAGGAAAGATAACAGTGCAAAAGCCCCTCGTGCCATGATTTCTGATCCCAGGCTGAGCCACCCTGGTCCCACCTTTATGGCCAAAGGGGGACACGCAGCAGTGCCAACATCCACATCCTTGGAAAGCATCAACACCTTTGGTTTATTCAGCCAACACAACTTCCAACTGTTATAAACCAGACAGGGTGAAACATGATTGGAAAGGGGGAGAGTTGGAATTCCCGTGCCAAGGGAACCCCCTCTGGGAATAACGAGGGCTGGACCCAGCAAACTTGATCCACATTAAGCTATTAAAGTCTAATTAAACCTCTAAGTATTTACCAGCTTTGTTAGAAGTTAGAACTGTGACTCTGAGGAGCAAAATTGACCGACAGATACCAGACAAGAAAAAAAAAATGAAATAAAAGCCCTTTATACCTTTATTTACCAATAGGAATTACTCAAGTCCTGCCTTGTGCTGTTCCAATTGCAACCATTAATGCTGTTGTACAGGGCCCTGGCAGATTCCATAAGGTGAGAACACAGCTCAGGAACGTCACTGTCAGCACCAGTAAGTGAATTGGGGGGTATGGGGGGTGTGACATCCTAAAAACCAGCCTCCATTTGGGGTCAGCTCTTCCTGATGTATTCAGAGGGCACAGTTTGGGCAGCTGCTCCACACCTGGATGGTGCAGCCCTCGTGCCCTGATGTCACCTGCAGTCTGGGCAGGACAATTCTACACCCAAAGGGAACCAACCCCCAGCCCAGCTCTTGGCTCTGTCCCTCCAAATAACACAACAGTTAGTTTAGCAAACCAATTGGGGGGTTTTGCCTTGGGCAGCACCCAAATTTAGCTGGGCCGAGTTCTGCTTTTTAACCTCCATTTGCAGCACTGAGAACTCACTGCAAGTGGTTTCCTCCTCAGCGTGTGGAAGGGCTGTTCTCCCAGCCCTGCAGGGACTGAGCAGTCAAGTAAAACTCCCTCCCACTTACTGACATGTTCTTTTTTTAGACAGAGAAGTGTGCAAAACTGCAAAACTCATTGTATCAGAAGGTGGAAGGTCAGAGGGGTGGGACGGCTGACAGGGCTTTGATTGAGTCAATGCATCAGAAATCTTCAAAGCACACACTGACCTGGAGAATCTCCAGTGACCATTTCCTGGGCACCAGCACAAAGTATTTTTATATTCATGAGGGAGGGGGGAAAACAAAAACAAAACCAAGCTTGCAAGGCAGCACATGAAGTATTCACAGCAGGAATAATGATTGAAAAACTACTAACATAACAACTGTAAGGTGGTGACTGATGTCTGCACTAAGAGCATCTGACTTTTAGCACTGGCCTTGATTACACAGGAGATGGAGCAGCCATTACAATTGAGGAAAAAGGAAAAAAACAAACCCAAAGCCCAAGGAATCGCTGTGGAATTTGGTAACCATTGGTTTGCAGAGCTCCCTTGTCGTTGCCAGCCTCCTCCACACTGCTCTGGCCGGGTCCTTGTCGCTGTGTCCTCTCCTCTGGGTTGGTGGGACCCCAAACTCGGCTCCCTTCGCCGCGCGGGGCTCGCAGACGCCGCCGAGGGTCACTCCTGCCCCTGCTACACACTCACTCCCTCTAGCTGCCTTTTCTAGCACCATGACACTGGAAAAAGAAAGGAAAATGCACCCCAAGGAGCAGTGAGGGGTCCTGTGCTGTCCCAGGGGCCGAGGGCAGCGTGCCAAGGCAAGGGGCATGGACTGGCACAGCCCACGCTCCCTGCCAGCACTCCCTGCCAGCCCCCAGCCCACAGACATGCAGCAGAATGGAGGAAAACCTTCCACAGACACCTCTCAGCCAACTGCAGACTTTCTCTGTTGCCACACAAGTGCAAAAAAAGGGGCAGGATGTGAACCTGGAGAATTTTTTTTTGTTGGTTTTTTTTTTTCTTTCTGTTTTGAAACTTCGTTTGGTGACAGAACACAAAAGGAAAAATTCCTACGCATACACATTAGGTCTGTCTCCACTTTTATAAAACTGGAATAAAATGGGAAAGTGCCATGTTTATAGTTCCTAATTGAAGTTTTAATGTCCTTTTGACACAAAAAGGTATATACATATAAGAGCTACGTAACCTTCCTTTTTTCCCCCCCGACTGGACAAGTGTCAAACCCTGTAGATTTATAGGGCAAAACGAGATTGGTCAGGAAAGAATTGTTCCTATAACTGGTAATCTGACACTGTGTCCTTTTGCCATTGAGAAAGGTCCTTTTTGTTTCTCAGTTTATTCAAGTTTGTCTCTCTTCATGGTTGGTTTTGCTTTATTTTCTGTACGGTTCTTTTTTTATCTCCGATAAAAAAAATATTCAGACTTTTGTAATCTGCGTATGCTGATCTTCATCAAAAGGTTCATTCTCTGGGTCAGAGTCAGTGGTGTCAGAGTATCTATAATGATCAGGTTCATTGTCACTAACGTCTGGTGTTACAGAAGTGGAACTGCTAGCCTCTGGGTTGGATGGCTCTTCTACTGTTTTTGTGAAAAAGAGCTTCACCTGGGGGAAGGAAAAGACAACATTTAAAAGGGAACCTGCACTTGACCTGAGCACAGGTAACAAAGCAGTCTGAGCAGCTCCTCTGGATCCCAGAGAGAGGTCTGGCAGCCCTGCCCTACCCCAGCTGGCCAAAGGAGGCCCTGGTGCAGCAGCAGGACACACCAGGCCACGCCAGGACTCTGCAATCCTCAGGAGGAGTGCACAGCAATGAATCAAACACTCTCCCGTGGGTGACTGGGGTGGGAAGGTCTGATCCAAGCCCCATTCCAGCAGGCACCTCTGACCATTGCCCTCAAGGCAGCTCTGCTGGGGCCTGCCTGGTATGGCAGGAGCAAGGCAGAAAAAGCTCCAGCTCCACCAAATGCCTTTCTTTCCCCTGCTTAAAACACTGTTTTCACCCCCAGGTTAAGGCATTCCCAGACCCACAGAACAGCTGGGGGTGGAAGGGGCCTCTGGAGATGACCCAGGCCAGCCCCCCTGCCCGGGCAGGGTCACCTGGAGCAGGTGACACAGCAATGTCTCCAGAGAGGGAGACTCCACACCCTCCCTGGGCAGCTGTGCCAGGGCTCTGCCTCCTCCATAGAGACAAGTTCTTCCTCATGCTGAGGTGGAACTTCTCATGGTTTAGTTTATGGCCACTGCTCCTCACCCTGTCACTGGGCACCACCAAAGGAGGCTGGAACCCTCCTCTTGGCACCTGCCTTGGAGGCATTGGTGTGGATTGGTGAGCTCCCCTCTCAGTCTGCCCTTCTCCAGCCTGAACAGGCCCAGCTCCCCAGTCTCTCCTCCCAGGAGATGCTCCAGGCCCCTCAGCATCCCTGTGGCCCCCTCTGCTCCCCAGGAAACAGGCAGATCAAGCCAGGAATTAGTGAGACAGGCTCTGAGCTTGTGGCAATGCACCTGCTACAGGAAGATGCCACCTGGGGCACTGGCTCTCCTCCTCAGGGCTTTGAGAAACACCTGAAGGCTTCAATCCCACTCTCTCCACATCCATGAGCCTCCCAAAACAAGCAGATAAACACCCAAAGCTCAAAGCTTTGCTAAGGGGCTCAGTCTCTGCCCACCAGTCTCACAAGGTCCCTCCACGAGGCAAGACACACAAACGAGAGCAAGTCATGCAGCTTTGCTCCCACCACAGAATGGATACTGACCTTGAAGTTTGGAGAGAAATATCTGTTGGCTTTGTCTTTGTTTGCTTTGTCTAGATCGTTTTTTGTTAATGTAAGGATTAAATATTCCTTATCGTTATCTGAGCGCTCTGTACTGAAAATACCATCAAGTTCCTGATCTGCAACTAGACTTCCATTTTCTACTTTGTCTGAATTTTCATCCAGTCCTATGAAGAATGTATTTACCCAAAAGTGAAACATTTTGTCCTGGGGGAGGAAGAACACAAAAAAACAAGCTTGCTTTAGTATTCACTAGTGGCATGTTAATTAGACTAAAATCATCATCTGGTCACAGACAAACAGGTCATAACAGACTCAAGTCCTTTGGGCAGCAGCACATCATGGGTTCCATTGGCATGCAAAGACACTGCCACCAAATCTCCTGGGCAGCACACACAACTCTGCACTCCTCAAGCTCAGTTTTAACCACTCAAGTGGTCTGAAATCCCCCCTTATCGAAAGCTGGCTTTGGAACTGCCACACCTCCAGGAAAAGCAGATGGCAATAAATTAAAGAAGTCTCCAACCTGCAATCACAGGGCATAAACCAGATTTCTCTGTTTGCATCACACCAAACCCAAGAGACAACCTGTGCAAACCAGCTTAGGTGAACTAAATACTGATGATACCAACCAACCTTCCCTGCTCCAGAAAGCTTTTATTTTTATACACAAATAGCCACAACTGGGCAGAAACCACACAGATCCAGTCTCCTTTAGCAGTGGATTCCTCACTGCTTTCCTGAGGTGGTTCCTACCAGCCAGACCTTTATTTTTATACACAAATAGCCACAACTGGGCAGAAACCACACAGATCCAGTCTCCTTTAGCAGTGGATTCCTCACTGCTTTCCTGAGGTGGCTCCTACCAGCCAGACCTTTGCTGAGCAGCACCAGGAGAAGTGTCTGCTGCCCTTGTGCTCAGCAGGAGCTCTCCAAGGAGAAGCTGAGGCAGTGACAGCTGAAGCAGATTCAGTTTCAGAACTTGAGAGATGAGCCAGAGGTCCAAGTCTGATCCTCCCCCCAAACACTGCCCCAGACACACCTGCACAAAGGGGCATTTTCAAGTCACACACTTCTCAGCAGGGCTGCCAGGTGAGTGTCTCCCTCCTGGCTGGACAATCTCTTTGCCCAGGAATTTCAGCTCCACAGCTCCATGGGATGCCCTTGGCTCAGCTCTCCATCTCCTGCCCTTCTGCTGATGTTTCCAAGATCAGCTGTTGCTGGCAGGCTGGTCCTCACTGGCACATTAAGCACTTCCCCATCTGAAACTGAGCTCTATTTACTTGCTCTTTACCAATGAAAACTCCTATTCGACTCCCATTTGAGTTTTCATGCAAAAGATCCAAAGTGCAAGAGACCAGTCTGCCCACAAAGGGCAGGATTTCTGCATCCCTGGTACATGTGCTGGGGTGACAAAGCTGCCCCATTGGAGAACCTTAACTCATCCATCCCCTTCCCAAATTAGTAAAAACAAGTGCACAAACACTAGGGATTCACAAGGGCCTGATCCAACAACTCCCACCTGCCTTCTCTACCACAGGCCAGCAGCCCCATTCCCTGGGTTTTAGCCAGAGCCCACAAAACCCTCCCAGTGCATTTCTGTCAGCACTTCAGAGACTCCCAGCCTGGAGGACAGGGCAATGGCAAGGACACAAGTTAAATAATTCAGGCAGCAAGAAGTCACCCACTTCACCCCAGGCCCCTCCAGCACCCTTGGGAACCAAGTCAATGTGCCAAATGAGCACGTGTTTTGGGAGGATGCTGGAGCTTCTGCCACTGGTGCAGGTCCCCAGAGTCACCCCCAGTGTGCAGCACGTGGAGGGGAAGTGGCTTCAAACCACAGTGCAGGGAAGCAGTGCCAAGGCAAGCCAGGCCAGGAGATGGGCAGCAATGCCAGCAGAAGGCAGGGGCTGTCACACCTCACCTCCAGCCCCATCCCACGGGGCACAACCAGGAGGGATTGCCTTGGCATTTGAGGCCTGCCTGAACAGGCAGCTGCAGGATCAGCCTCCCTGGGGAGGCTGGAGGAGACCAGACAGATGACAAACCTCTGGCTACACAGCTTTTCATCTCTTTTCCTTGGGATAAATTGCCAGAGGTCTTCAGGGACTCAGACTAAACAATACAACTCGGCTGAGCCGGTCATTTCTCCTTTTATCTCTTCCCAGCTTTTGAAAGCATCAAATTAGTCTCCTTTCTTTCCCACTGGAGTAACTTAATTAGCTAAATACACTGAGTTCATGGGTCCTGGGACACGGCAGGGCCACTCAAACTGAGGGAAGGCTTGGTCAGGTTTTTGGAGTTAGCTCCTGTGGGTGAGACCTGTGTCACTGTTTGCACTGAAGAAGAAACCTCATTATTCCAAGTGAGGACTCAGCTAAAGCTTCAGGCCCCAAGATATTCCACGCAAGACAAGGCAGAAAGATGATGTAATGTGGGCCAAAGAGAGGAATTTTAAAAATCAAGGCATGAACTGAACTTGGGCTTTATATAGCAAATCAAAATAGCAGCCCAAGTGCTCACACAGCACAGTTCAATGAATAGGCTTCTGAAAAAGGCTGTTAGAGCCTGTTCTGCCATGTGTTTGGCTTCACTTCCACTTACATCACAAACATCTGTCTTCACAAAAACCCCACCAAATCACAGAAGTGCTTCTCCCCTAACCAAATCTGTGCCATCAGATCCACAGAGCAGTGTCAGGCCCTTGAGGGAGAAGCTGATTTACTCCCCCTTTCTGACCAACAACACTTGTGCAGTCTCTCAGTGCTGAGCCTGACAGGAGAACATCCCTCCCTCCCTCCAGAGCCGGGGTCTGTCTCCAGCTGCAGCCAGACCCAACCCCAAGCCCTCACTCAGGAGTCCCTGTGTCCTCCTGAGAGATCCAGAGGCACTTCCCATCCCTCTGAGCAAACCCAGGGGTTGGAGATGCTGTCCAAGGCATGGAGATCATGTCCCAGCGTGCTCCATGCCAGCCTCAGCCTTCCCCCAGTCACAGCTGGGGGAACTTCTTGTACCATGCTCAGATCAACAGTTCAGGCCTTCTGACATTTGCAGAGCTCATTCTTCAGAGTTTGCCAAACAACAAGTGCCCAAACTTTTCCTGAGCTGTATAGCAGAGCTTCTCCTCTGCAGGCTGGGGAGATGAAATGCAGCTGCTGCCAGGGTGCTGCCAGCCCTGCCCACGCTGGGGTCTGGGGCCAGGACACCACTGGCTCTTCCAAATGAAACCCACACCAACACTCCCCTCTGCTCTGTACTGCCAGCACTCCTCAGAAAGGTCCCCTTCACCCCCAGGCTCTGCAGGCAGGGAGATTAGAAGATCTGCTGCATTATTTTTAAACAGACTCTCATTGAGCCGAGTGATTTAAGGATGCCCTGAAATACTTCAAATCTGATTCTCATGTCAGCAGCAACAACTGGCAAAGGGCTTTGCACAGATCTCCATGGAAGCAAACCCAGAGAGACCAAGGCAGCACTCTGAGGTGGAGGAACAGGCAGGCTCCAAGGCAGAACAACCAGAAGTCATGCTCCAAACCAGAAATTCCCCCTCTGACTAACTCCTATGCAGTTGGAATTCATACATCATAACTGCACTGGAGCCTCAAGCCATGCTGTTCTCATGTGGGCATGCATTTCAGTCCTGAAAGGAAGTAGCTACATCACACTGAAGAAATGGGCTGAGAATAAAGTAAACAACTGCAGCAGACAAGGAAAGACCAAAAGCTTGGGAACCTCCTAACTGATGCCAGGTGCAAGAGCTGAAAGAGGGCAGCTTGTCCAAAGCAGTCACCCCTTCCCAATAATCCTGGGCCACTTCAGGTGAAAGAAACACCAACCCAGACCCAGCAGGAGGACACACAAGTTTCCTTTCTCTCCAGAGGTGAGACAAAGCCATTCATTCCCAGCCTGAACAGGGATTACCCTTTTAATTGATCTTACTAGGTGTTTTATCACATTAAAATGCAGACTGGTGAATCTCTGATGCCTTTAAAACTTCCTGTATCAGACACTCAATTCAACAGGTATTAAACTGTCAAGGGGGTTTCTTTATTGTCTGCTGAAGGGTTTCTAGCTCTCAGAAAAGCTTCAGATGTGAAAAGCAGAGCTTTCACCACTGCTTGGCCCTAACAGGCCAAAAACACTGAGAACAGGAGCACCTCTGCACTATCTGTAGCCCACAGAACCCACACAGTTCTGATGCTTGATAAGGACAGAAAGAAAAAAAGAAATACATCAACCATCTACTCAGAAACTACAGAGACTCCTAAGAACCAAACCCCCAGTCTGACACCCTGCAATGAAGGTACAGCCCAGTAACCCTCCTGTGCTAGGCTCCTGCAGCTCTGCACACTCCTGAACACTGAATTTCCACTGCAGAAATGGTGTGTGCCCAAGGGGGAGCTCCAGTTTCTGCTGCCACTGGATCTCAGTGCTCTTTACAGGGGTAAAATAAATACAGGGGGTTGTTCCTGGGGCCTCAGAGCCAAGATCCAGCACACTGGTAGGTCTGGGGTGGCCAGGGCAGCACGAGGCTTCTTATAATGCCTATTTGCAAACCATGTCCTGCTGGAGGATGGCAAAGAAACACCAAATTCCCAGCCCAGATAGGACAGAGAGCAGGTAAAACAGGGCCTTGCACCATCTCCTCCCTGCATCCCTCATGTCCAGCTCACAATACTTATCTGGGTGCACCTTTAAAAGCCTGTTCCCAGAAATGTCAATAAGCCTAACATTGATTTTAAGCAGGATTTCCACTTTTCAAAATGCTTAGTTGTACATCCCTGTATGGCACAGAGCTGCACCCCCCAGCTCCACCATCTCATCAAACAGAGAACAGCCCCACTGAGACACAGGTTCACCCCTTCTGCAGACACCAGCACAGAGATGACACCTGTCAGCCACACGTGGTACCTGAGCAGGCCCACACAACAGTGTGCATGTGTGTGTACACACAGCCAGCAGCTACAGCCTCTGTGCACACCCAGAGGAGACTTCTCATCATTCATGTTTCCTCTCCCAATCCACTCCAGGATCTCTTATCTTTCCCTTTGCCTGCACACAGAATTCACTCCCTGAATGCTCTTAAGAACCTCCATTAAACTGTAAGTATTGATGAAGGATTTTAAGCAGCAAATCCATCAAAGCCTTTGACCAACCCAGTCTCACTTCTCACCCTCCACTCTGGCAGATGCCAACCAGTCCCACAAGCCCCAGAACTAACGAGCTGCTCAGCTTTAAGAACTCGCTGCCTTTGGTTCCAAAAGAAGTTCTAGATTCATTTTCTTTTCCACAACTGCTGAAATGCTCAGAGCTGAGTGAATTCCCCAAACCTCCAAAGCCAAGGCACTGCAGCTGGGAACAGAGAGGTGCCTGAAGAGACTGCAGAGAGACTTTTACAGAGTGCGTAGGAACTTAATTACCCCAGAAATCCAAGTGCATTTGACAGATGGGTAGAAATCAGCCAAGAGCACAGACAGGCTCTTCTGTGCCTGCTCAAACCTTAGGAAAATGTAGTGAAAAAAACAGCTGGAGTTAACTTGCTCAGTATGCAAGGCTATTTTTAGGAGGAGAATGTTTCTTCCTCAATTAGATTACTCACTACTACCCAGGCGACTGCAACACAGACCCAGGCTCCTTTCTCCCCAACCTTTGTACTTCATCTCAGCAACTCCCAAAACACCCAGCCTTCGTTTTGTGCTGGATTGTGTCCTTTGGGGAAAGCAGCCATCAAAGAGTGAGACACAGCAGGGTAACCCACGTCCCAGCCCTGCACCAGGCTCCAGATTCCCAGCAAAGGCAAGAGAACCAACCTTTTTCAACATCTTGTTCTGTTTGTGGAAGAACTCCACCTTGATATCCCCACACACTGGCAGAGGCTGAGGGAACTCAAAGTACATGTACTTGTCCTCACGTCTCGAGGGTCCTGAAGGGGAGGTGAAGATCTTTACCTTGAGCTGGTACACCACAAACTGAGGATCTGTGGGGCAGAACAAGAGGGGCACACAGTGAGAAACGCCTTGCAAGGGTCAGAAAGCACTCAGTTAGCAGTGGAATCACAGTTAATGGGTTCAATAAATCTCTGGGCAGGGTTAAGCACCACAGGGCATTTTCTAGATGCTCCTGGAAACAACAGGTTTCTGTCCTTCATGGCAAAGCTTTCAGGCAACCAGAGCTCCTGCAAAGTTGGTTCTTCTTAACAGAGTAAGAAACAACTCTAGCAAGTGACAACTCCTTTGCCTCTGCTCTGTTTATCAGATGGATCTAACTGGGGGGTTTTGTTCTCTCTCATCTCCTCTCCTCTCCCAGTTGTAGAGTGGGTGGTCATGGCAGCACAAACCCATTTCTATTCCTGCCCAAACACAGTTGGTACCCAAACAAAAACAAGGACAAAACTGAACATCAGCACACAAAACCAACCAGCACCAACACACTGACTCAGTTCTCTGTATGACCCTCACCAAACAAGGGCCACAGCACAACTTTCCAAACTAAATCTGCAGAGGGAACAGCAAAGTGATGAGGGGTTTGGTGCAGTCTAAGCAGAGTTTCTTTGGAAGTTGCCAGCCAGCCCTGCAGAGCTGTGGGAATCCCTGTGGAGCACACCCCCATCACTCAGCTGTGGGACTGTTACTTGCACACTTAGGAGCCCAGAATGGTTTGGGGTGGAAGGGACCTTAAATCACCCAGTGCCACCCCCTGCCATGGGCAGGGACACCTTCCATTAATCCCAGGGTGCTCCAAGCCCCGTCCAACCTGGCCTTGGACACTCCCAGGGATCCAGGGGCAGCCACAGCTTCTCTGCCCAACCTGTGCCAGGGCCTGCCCACCCTCCCAGGGGAGAATTCCTCCCTAATATCTCACCTAATGCCCTCTGCCAGAGCCAAGCTGTTCCCCCCTGTCCTGTCCCCACAGTTCCTGACCAAGAGTCCTTCTCTGCCTTCCCTGCAGCCTCTTCAGACCCTGGAAGGTGCTGGGAGGTCTCCACACAACATTCTCATCTCCAGGCTGGAACAGCCCCAGCCTTCCCACCTCATCTCCCTCAAATGCTGTGAAGCCCTTCGTTATGCCTGGGAGGCACAACCCTTCTTGAGCAGTGACTTTCAAACAGCAGAGGGATAACAAGGAAGCCAGATTTGGAGTTTCTTGTGTTAAATGTGAACTCCCTCCTGTCACAGTCAGTAACACGACTGAAGAAACAACACAGCCCATGGGATTCACATTCTGAAAAAATCACTGAAAACTCCAGAGAAACTTCAAATATTGCAGTACACAAAGATGCCCAAGTTGCTGGTTAATCTATCTCCTCAGGTGCTTAGCAAATCTGCTGTTTATCCCACGAAAACAGCATGCAGAGCCTGCCATGGACACACCAGTCAGTGCTCACAGGAGTGATTCACACTTGTAGCTTCATCTGGCAAGCAGAGCAGGGTTTATCCAAAACATTAAAGAAGGGGTAATTGCAGAAATCTGTACCCTCCACACCTCTCCCCTGGAGGCAGAGGTTTTTTGGCAGAGGCTCCTCCCTCCCTCCTCCTCCTCAGCCCAGCATGACAAGTTGCTGGATTGTTCCTTGTGTGTGTTCTGTGTTCAGGTACCTCTCACAACAACATTAGCAGGGCCATTTTAATCAAAGCCACGGGAGGCACTGGAATTAATTACCCAGGGCTGCAATCCCCACAGCAAAACCATCACAAAGATTTTTTCCACCACCAAAAAATGAACACACAGCACCAGGCAGTCCCTGCCCTGTCACGCAGCCCACAGGGCAGCAGAGAATCTGGATTTGTGTCTCAAAGCATCCAGAAATCTGCTGTTCCCTCCCAACACAGCAGATCATATGGATCACTTACAGGTGTATTAGTGCTTGAGAAGCCTCCACATAGAGAAAAGTTTAGTCCACAGTTAATTACATATTTACCCAGTTGAACTGATTCATTTATTTTGGTTTTAAACATCATGGCAAAAATGATGTTGCTGCGTGTGAAGCCAACACGCCATGAGGCAAATGTTTGTCAGCAATTCATGTTTCCCAAGGCAAAAAAAAAAGAAAAAAAAAAAAGGAGGCTTTTTATAAAGTGAGGAGCAAATATCCACATGTATGTATTGGATGGTGGGGTCACCACTCCTGGAGGTGTTCAGGGAGTGACTGGACGTGGCTGGGAGGTCTTTTCCAACCTTAACAATTCCATTTCTGGCACCACTGATCTTCAAACCCTTAAACCCTTCCCAATTCAAACCTTCCCAGACTGGCACAGCTGGGAGGGTCCCAGTGGGCAGCCCACACCAACCCAGGCCACCTGGGATGGGAGGGGTGGAAGCAGGACCTCCTCCAGGTGCCCTCGGTGCCACCCCACGCCCAGGGCCCACAGAGGGTGCTGGGTACTCACTGCAAGTCCCGCTGCTGAACATGGGAATTGTTTCAAACATCATCTTGTGGAACAGCAGGGCCACTGGTCTGTAGTCCAGGTGGTTCTTTAACAGGTAGCTATAGTAGTACACGTAGCGTCTCTGGCTGGGAATGGTCACTCCCTAAACAGAGGGAAAACAGGGGTCAGACACCCTCCAGCAGCCCCCCAGAGGGCAAACCAACCCCCAGGAACAGCTCACCCACCAGTCCCCAGCACACAGCACACTGGTTTGCCAAGAGCTTTAGGACATCTGAGAGGGCTGGAGCAGCTCTGCTGGGAGAGCTGGGATTGTCCAGCCTGGAGAGAAGGAGCTTTGGGGGGACCCAATGGGGCCTTGCAGTGCCTGAAGGGGCTGCAGGAAACATGGAGAGAGACCATTTCCAAAGGTCTGGAATGACAGGACAAGGGGGAATGGCTTCAGACTGACAGAGGGGAAATTGAGGTTAGATGTATGGAAGGATAGGCAGGGTGGGCAGGCTCTGGCACAGGTCCCATCCCTGGGAGTGTCCAAGGCCAGGTTGGATGGGGATTAGAGCACCCTGGGCTGGTGGGAGGTGTCCCTGCCTGTGGCTGGGGGTGGCACTGGATGATTTTTAAGACCCCTTCCAACACAGATCATTCCATGACTCTGCTCTCCAAACACCCATCTCCAGCAATGAGGCAAAGAATGCATATTTTTCCTGTGTCTTAAAAAAACAACCACCGCAGGGTCACATGGAAGAAGGTTTCAAGCTGCTGCTCTTTTGAGGTGGGGAGTGTCAGATGTTCAGCAGGGGGTGCCTTGAACAACTTGAATTTTTAAGCACCACTAGAGGGTTCACATTTTGACAGCAGTTCAAGTCCAAAGACACTGATGTTTACTGATATTACTGTGCTCAAGATGCATGTTGCCTTCTATTACCAAACACCCCCCTGAAATGTTTGCCACAAATAAAGGTGGGAAGTTTCATCCAAACAGGCCCCATAGCCCAGAGTGTTCAATAAGGGACTTACACTGGAGTTACAGCTCTGAAGTAAAGATTTGCTTTGAGAGCACATGCCCTACAGATGCTTTTATTGCTGAGTTGAAATCAGCTTAAAGCTCTGACAAGGGGAACAGTCACAAAGCTCTTCCAGCTACTGTTTTCAAGCACAAGTGATAAAGATGAAAAATTCCTTCATTTCCCAGAAATGCCATGGTTTCTAATAACCTGTACTACCACTTCCAGCAGCATCAGTAAGTTTGCTCCTTAATTGTGGGGCTGTAATGAACCAAGATAAGTAGAAGGGTTTCACCCAGGAGTCTCTGAGCATTCTGGTCACAAACCCCACACCACAGTGTTCCTATGGCCTCTTACTGCCACCTGCTTCACTTCACTTCACAGCAGCCACCAGCTCAGAGCAGCCAGAGGACTTCTCATTTAGCAAATCTCTATTCTGCACACATGAAAATAGTCACTTCCTGCCATTATTAAAAAAAATGTTGATCATTATGTCTCCTTATCACTTGAGCTGTGTCTAAATTACACAAAAGGCCTTTCCCTGCAGCACTTGTACAATGCCCTTCCCAAGCAGCCTCCTACAGTGCCTGTGCTTTTGGCTCAGATGTCCCCAGGAGTTCTCCCACCCACTTCTTAAGGGAGCTTTCCAGTTGGCTTTCCTGGGACCTGAGCAAATCCCAGGCTCAGAGCAGCCCAGCAGGGTCTGCCAATGCTGCCAGCCCAAAGGGGAGCAGGGAAGGAGGACACATCCTGCTCTGCCCAGTGCTGCCCAAAGGATGTGTCCTGCAGGGAAACCCCAGCCAGGGCTGCCACCAGAGCCAGGGGAACACACTCATGGCCACACTGACACCCAATCCCAAAGCAAAGCCAGCTCCTGTCCCACAAGGCAGTGTTATCCCTCCAGCCAAAGGGCTTTACTCCTTGGAGACACAATCACTGTCCTGAGACCCCAAGAACCAGGTGCACTGAAGCAGAACTCCAAGTTCTCCCTTTCCAAAGGTCTGAATTCCAAGCAGAACATCTTCATAACAAGCTAATAATATTCCAAGAGGCACAATCGACCCCTGCTCGCTCTTCCTCCAGGACAATAAGGACAGGGAAGGAGTTCAAGCATGTTCTCCTCGAGAAGCTGCTATTTCCCATTTAAAAATGCTGATGGATGTTAAATAAGCCCCTCCAGTTCTTGTCCCAGAGCTTCCTGGGGCACTGCCAAGGAGTGCAGACACCACAGGAACTGTCAGGTGCTGCTCCTGGTTCTCCTCTCAATGCAGCATGGGCAGGATTATGAAGAACAAACACTTTAGGAAGTTACATTCCCACAATCCCTTCAGCATGTCCTACTGTTCAGGTGAAGCCCCAGGCCAGGCTCAGGGCACCAGGTCCAGCAGAGGTTGGCACCTGAGCACATCCAGCCACCAGCAATCACAGCTGGGGAGCTCTGACATCACACCTGGGATCTCTGCCCTGCTCAGAGTCATTCTGAGACTTCCTTGCACACAAGAATTGGGTTTCATTTCCTGTTCAGTTATACCACCCTCACAGAATGGTTTGGGGTTGGAAGGGACCTCAAAGCCCATCCATTCCACCCCTGCCATGGCAGGGACACCTCCCCCCAGCCCAGGGTGCTCCAACCTGGCCTTGGACACTCCCAGGGATCCAGGGGCAGCCACAGCTTCTCTGCCCAACCTGTGCCAGGGCTTCAACACAGATGAATTTCTTCTTAATACCTAATCTAAACCTACTCCCTTGTCAGTCTGAAGCCATTTCACCCTGCCCTGTCACTCCAAGACCTTGCAAAAAGTCTCTCCCCATCTTTCCTGTCAGCCCCTTCAGGCACTGCAAGGCCACAATAAGATCACCCCAGGAGCTTCTCTTCTCCAGGCTGAACAATCCCAATTCTCTCAGCCTTTCCTCACAGGAAAGCTCTTGGAAGTCATTCTTGACAATGCAACTGTATGATGGTCCAGAATGCTCCTGAATGGATCATCTCCAGCACCTGAAGAGCTGCTCCCAGCTGACCACACTGTGCTTCCTTCCCAGTCTAATCTTCCCCATAAACCCTTTAGGGCAGAAGAAGCAACCCCACAGTCAGTACTTTCTAATCTTCACCATTCTCTTCTGATAAAGTTCCTCCCACTACAATGAGTTACCCAAGTCAGAAGAGGCAGCTCACAGAGGAAATCAAAACCAAACCCCACCACAGGCTCTGGTCCCAGACAGTCTTTCTGCAGCCTTGGTTTTGCAATGTCTCATTGCCCAGGAGAGCAGAGGAGCAGCAACTCAGCCTCACCTCCCACAACCTCCCTTGATGCTGCCAAGGGAAGCTGCTTCTCCCAGCAGGCACTTGGGAAGAGCCTGTTCAGAAGGACTCGAGGCTGTTCCTTGACCCATCAGTCACATTTCCTCCTGCAATCAGACTCTCACTTCCTGCCAGCACGGACTGAGCCCTCCAGGAATCCCTTAATGGCAACAGTGATTTTAGCTGGGCTATTCTCAGCAGCTCCAGGCACAGTGGGCACCCTGTCCTTGCTTTAAACCAAGAAAATTGGGGACTTCATTAAGCCAGTTTTCCTTCATCATACATAGATTGGGCCAGGAATTAAAAAACCAAACAACAAAGAGGCATTTGCTCCCCCCTGGGTGCAAACAGGAATTCTGATGCCTCATCTACTTTGAATTCAGGAAGTCAGTTATATAAAGGTGTGGTGAAACACCAAGTCAGAGAGCAGCACTTGACATATAACACTAAAATATGGGTCACCAGGGAGGCAAAGGCTCCAGGAACCTGCCCTGGAACACTGGTTTATAAACACTGCTTGAAGGATTATGTGGATCAAATGCTGCCTGCTGGCCACATCAAGATAACTGTGCTCAAGTGGAGTGGGAAGGGGGAAAATAAAGATCAGCTTTTCCAGCAGAGACACAGAAACCAAACCAGACTTGAGGTTACAGACAGAACTTAGGGTAAAGTTAAATAAGGCTCTCTCCAGCCCTGCTTACCAAGCTCTCTCTTCTCTCCAGGATGCCCCAGGTACCACTGGGGTACAGAGGACACCAGCTGACCTTACCCCCACCACAGAGATGTGCAGAGACCTTTGTCAAAAGGGAAACTGAGGCACAACACACCTTCCACCCTGTTTGCCTTCAGGTTTGTGGTTCCCACGCTGCTTTCTGCAGCTCCTGAGACAGCCACGAGCAGCAGGAGGGAGCTGTTTATTCCCAGCACTCCTTCCTAGCCAGGGACTCTTAGCAAAAGCCCCAAAGTTGGGATGGGAAACCTTGAGAGTGCCTCTGCTCCCCAGTTACACCACAGGCAACTCAACAACATGTGGAACAACAGCTCCATCTTGCCAAGAGGGCAAACCAAGGAGTTACTGCTCCTTCCAAGGAATTAGCAGCCAAATCCTACAATTCCTCCTGAGCTTTCAGACACGAATCCCTGCTTTTTAGAGGTTTTCACACTGAAATGATTCCTTTGTGCAAACATTACAGGAGCAGGGAGAGCTGTACTTGAGGAGGCTGGAACTGGCCTGCTGGGATGACCCCTCTGGAATGCTCAACCAACAGACTCAAGGAAAGGATGGAAGAGGAGCAGGGAAGCTTCAAGTGCCCTTGCAAGTCACACCTTATCACCTTTGGAGAAGACTTCAAATAAGGAGGTTAAATTCCCATTAATGAGGCATAACAATGCAGAAAAGTCCTTCACTCCCCTTCTATCGAGGAGGGGCACCCAGCAACGTTCCAGTAGGTTCTTCCAGTAGGGATATCCAACTGGAATGACTACACATCTCCAAACACCACCACAGAGGTTAAGCCAACCTGAGGAAACAAACAGCTCACCCACTCAGGCCAAACAAGCTGGAACAATCCTCTTCTCTGGGCTGAAAACGTGACCAAGTTCCCCCACCACCTGCCCATGGGATGTAACATGCAGCACCACTCTGCTGGAAAAGCTGTTTAAAATAAAGTGTCCTGGTCTTCTTGAACAAGAGATGGAAGAGCCAGGCTGGTTCAGTGCTGTGACTAATTGCTGCTGCTGATTAGGAAAGCTTTTTCATTTATAACTGCACTGACCTGATAACACTAAAGCTAAATCAAACCAGGTATCACAACTGATGGCAAACATTTCTTAAAGGGTTTGAGCATCAAATTGCCCTCAAGGAGGAAAAGCAGTGAGTTACAGGCAGGGGAAGAGAAGAACAGAGAGCAGCTCACCTTCTTGTCTCTGGTCCTTACTTCCCCATAGAAATCTAGGGCTTCTTGAGCCTTTAAAAACTTGCCTCGATGCAACAAATATGCACAAATCATTACACCAGTTCGTCCCTTGCCAGCTTTACAGTGGATTGCTGCAACATGATTGTCATCTTCACTCAGCCACTGGTCCAGGTCCTCACAGAAAGGTTTGATGAGCTCCAGCTGTGGTGGGTTATGGTCTTCAAAAGGGTACTGTGCAACTGCAAGGAGAAGCAGGAATGCACAGGTCAGCTCTGTCACAAGCATGTCAAAGTTACCCCATTAAATCACCCCCCAACTTAAATATAGGTGTGTATTTTTTCCCCTAATGCAGTTTAGCATGTCAGAAGCACTGCAGACATTTCTGCAGGAGCCCCTAAGAATCCTGCTCCATGGAACAACTCTGTCACACCTCCACTGACATGAGTGGCACAGGCTCTGCAGCAGGAACTTTCCCCAAGCTCCCAGACATTGCAGGGAAAATCCCACAGCACACAAAGGAGTGAAAAATAAAATAGAAAGGGAAGTCTGGGGTAAAGCAGGACATGGAAGCACTTTGGAAGCTGCAAAACCCCTGGAGAGAAGGCAAGTTCCCAGAGAAGATGAAGAGCTTTTTAGGATTTAATTTGATGCAGGAGCATCCAAGGTGAATAATGAACTGCTCTGATGTTTCATGCTAAGTGTACAAATAAGAAGTTGCCTCTGCAGTTAATTCACTTGGGGGGAATTCAAAGCAGAGCTGCTGCTCCCCTGCTAAGGAAGTCCTGAGTCACCAGGGTGGTTATCTGAGGGTAACTAATTGAGGGCTGAAAAGGCAGAACTGAACATGAGCAGAGGGGCTGGCAGAGGTGACAAACAATGCTTTGGGTGGGACTGACAGCCAAGGGATCTGACACCTCCAGCTCAGGAGGCAGAAATGGGAGCAAACAGATGTTCTGGCTGTATCAGAATGCTGGCCTTTGCTCTCCTTCCCCAAGCAGAAATTAAAATGCTATTTTATCCTGGCTTGGGTGCACTGAGTGAGGTTTGAGGACAGGGCATTCCACACCAGGAGAGCAAAGCAGGGGTGATGGTGGCTTCAATGTGACAACTTCACTCCTTCTGTATTCGGGCTTTAGACAGCCAATTATGTTTGGGTCACATTCTAACCTCCTCCTTATGACCAGGAGGATGGCTTAAAATACTAAGAAGTTAAAAAAAAGAAGTTGAGTCCTTGCTGTGGTGTAGGATTAGCCCACAAGGCTAAAATGTGTTCATGTCCTGCAAGTGTGTGGACACAAGAACTCCTCATGCACCCAGGCCTTCTGCAGCTCTGCTCCTGTGCACAGCCCAAAGGATAAAGGTAAATCTGGAGTTATTCATTACCTGGGGAGTACATACTGACACCACAGGTGCCTCAGTATCCACTCCCCAAGGGCCTGGCCAAAATGCCCCCCTGAAAGTTCCCCCACTGGTTTGGGGAGCTCTGCAAAGTGCCCAAACTCCAGCTCATCTCTGAGAGGCACCACACTGGAATGAAGCTTTTTAAAGGAGCTGAAGGTTGTGCCAGCTCCTCAAAAACTGCTTTATATGAAGCGACTTAAGTGTTCTCCACTTCTGTCCTCCCCAAGAACCAGCCTCCTCCAAGCTGCACATGCAAACTGTACAGTAAGTCTGCACACTGAACTGAAGCTTCTCCATAACCCATTCTGCAAAAACCACTTTGCAGCAGTAGGTTTCTTATTAAATCTTCATCTTTAAGCACCAGGAACACAGCAAGTTTTTCCAATGACTCAAAGCTAATCTGACATCACCCCTTGTGCCCAAATCTCCTCCCTGACTATCTGTCAGCTCCTCCTTGGGCCCTTCAATCAGTGGAGCTGGAAGAGGGCACAAATCCAGCAGCACAGACATACCTCTGCAGTTAAATTTGGCGGTGTCGTAATGTCTTTCAGCACATCTGAAAAAGAAAAACAGACAAGAGTTCAAGTCTTTGAGGCACTCCCACCATCTGTCACACCTTGGGGCACAGGGCTGGCCAAATCACCTTTAGGATTTGAAGCTATAGCCAGAGGTTGCCTACAGAACACCTGCTTTGCTGCAGAGATGTAAAACTACTCACTGAAAGAGCAGGGATTTGAGTGAAAGGCAAATACTTACCCTTGGTAGCTGCAGTCCACTGGTATGTTTTAGTCAGTGGGACTGGATTCATGCAAGTCATACAATATGGGATTACTTTTTAACCTGTGCTATGGACAGCCCCAGTCACTGGAGCAGCTTCCTGCTCCCAGACAGCTGTGACCTCCTTCCCATTGATTCTGAACCAAAACCACACCTCAAGAAGCCTCTCCAGCAACAGAGCAGGGATGGGGAGCACAGGGATGTTCCAGGACTGCCACAGACAACTGAAAGCCACACCAGATCTCTCACAGAGATCCCACTCTGCAGCTGGGCATTGGGTTTTGAATTAGGGTGAACTCCCAAGGCCAGCCAGCCTGGACAATGGCCCATTTCTGAGGACTGGAGCTGCACCAGTGGCTCTCAGCACCTGAAGAGACCCACCCTGGCCAGAGCAGCAGCCCACACCAGAGCTGGCCTGCAGGGTGACCTGCCCAGGGTCAAACACCAGGGATCGGGTGGGAACAACCCCATCAGCTGGGCTGTAACACAGCCAGAATGGCACACACTGAGGGCACAGCTCCATCAGGTGTGGGCTGAGGGAAAGGAAGGCAAGAGTGGGTGAGCTCTGCACTGTCCCTTAGAGCTGCTGCTCTCCCAGGCCTAATCATGGCAGAGAAAGGGCACCTCAGGAAGGAAAACAAGAGCAGTCCTGCCCTGGATCCTGCCAAGGCCAGGCTGGACAGGGCTCAGGAGCAGTGTGGACTAGTGGAAGGTGTCCCTGTCCATGCCAGGGAGGGAAATGAGGGGAGTTTAAGGTCCCTTCCAACCCAGACATGAAACAAGAGGAGCCCAGACTGACACCCAACGACTGGGAGTCATTTCAGGGGATGAAACACCCGTAGCTCTGCCCTGATTACACCCCCTGCTCTGCACAGCACTGCCATTCCCACACCAGAGATGAAAGTCCTCAAAACATTAAAAACAAATCCACACGTGGGCAGAAAATGCCTTCAAATGTTGAAGTTTGAGAGAGCATCAAGTAAAACACCACGAGGGATAAAACCCAGTCCTGCTGATGCCAAGGAGAGAAACAGCACCGAGCACAGCCATGCCCCTCTGCACCAAAATCCTCTGTACCTGCAGCCAAGACTCCCCACACACACTTGAAATGCATTTGGGGTTTATTCTTAAACACCTGTAATAGTCAGGTCTCCAGCTGAAACCTGCATATTTCCTTGCATTTTGGGGGTAAGGGGTGGGTTGGCACAGTGCTTACAACCCTCCTTAGGGCCACAGGGAGTTTAAAGCAGCAAAGGGCTGCCAGGCCCCTTCTCATCAGTCAGGATCCCACTGCCAACAGGACCAAAGGCTTCCTCTGCCCCAAACAGGCACAGGAACACACCAGGGGAACAAACAGGCACACCAAATCCACACTGTCCCCCACAGCTCCCTCCTTCAGCCACCTGCCTGTAGGACACTTCAGGGAAATACACTGGAGAGGAGGGAGAGGATCCCAAAAGGGGAGGTAAGGATCCCCCAGCAGGTAAAACTGGGAGATGGAAGTGGCAGAACATATTGGAATAAAGAAGGATATTGAAGAACTTGCAAAGGGTTAAAGGAACACCAAGAAGGAGCAAAATGAAACTGCTCAAACACTGCCTGGGAGGATAAAAGATGGGAGGATGAGGCCTGACAGCCATCACTCCAGAAACATCTCCAACTCCTTTGCAATCAACCTGCTCCATCCCCACATGATCAGCCTCACAGAACAGCCACCTTAGAGGAACTCCAACCCTGTGACAGCTGGAAGTGATCCTGCCTGGAATCACTTAACTCCTCTGAGCTGCCACCTCCTCCTTTGAAACACAGACAGGAGATGATTATTTACAGTTAATCTGAGGAGCTGGAGTTCTCTGCAACACCTGAGGGATGCAATCCCTCCCCATCCCCTCACCAAACAGTGCACCAATTCCCCTGATGGTGTTTTATGGTGTAAATGTTGCCTGCAGAAAGGTCCAAGGGATAACATGGCCTCTCCAGACAGGGACACAGAGGTTTTAAAAGCTCCTCTTCCCAAGCAACCCCTTAAATCCACATTTGCAACTGAGCCATGTCTTGGGGAATGAGAAGCCTCTCACACTTTCCAAGGATGTTTTACCCTCTGCAAGTTTCCATCTGAGGGTGAAGAGAGTCATTTTAGGAAGCTTCATTTGTTTTCAAACAGGCAAAAATCCGTTTTTACACGAAGAACTTGAAAACCAAACCCTTTGGCACACCTGGACAAGTCCTTTTCACCTCCCAGCAATGTCAGTGTCACATGCCTTTGTCTCATCCCAGCTCTCCTCCCTTACAAACCTGAGAGCTGTTTCTCTGCAGGGCTGGGGGACTGGTTCTTCCCTCTATTTTTATCTTTTCAAGTACAATGAGGTTGCTGGCAGGCCAAGTGGAAACTTTGGAGGCACCACCTCCCCGAGGAGCTCCTTGCTAAGATGCACATCAGGCTTCCTAAAATCCTGCTTTCTGACCAAACCTCTTCCCAGAAACCTTCCCCATCTATTGAAAGGATAAGATTCTGGAGAGCTTCTAAGCTGCAAAACACAGTTCTGCTCCTGAACTGCAGGAAAGATGGCCAATGACTGGATTTTATGTACACATCTTTTTCTGCCCCATCCAACCCTCAGACAACTCCAAGAACCAGAAGACAATCTCTCAGCTTCTCCTGTCACTTGTCCCCAGCACCAGGAAACAGAGCTGCCTGATGCATAATCCTTCAGCTAACTTGGAGGCACATTTAAATCCTCTTTTTTAAAGGCTTATTTTTAATGACTGACAGATTACAATGCCATGCATTGCCTGGATTTCCAGGCTAGAGCAATCTTCCCATTAATTGCTGATATTTAGACACATATTCATTAAAAAAAATTAAAAACTAAAGCTGTAACACTTCAGAGAACCAATCTTCAACTTAGATTTCTAGGAAAAAGATGAGAGGTAGGAAAACCATGACCTACTTTTCAGCATCAGCTGACATCACCAAATCACTTACACAAATGAAATTAGCCTGAGCTAACATACAAATTTCACCAAGGAACAGCAACAATAACAGCTTTCTGCATAACTCAATTTTCAGAGGGGAAACATTACACTTAGAGAGGTGAGAAACCATCACCAATTGCTCCAACAGCTTTCTTCAAGTAATAAATAGGGACAGACAAGAAGAGTGAGGAAATAAAACCAGCCTGGGTACCCATGGAGTTGGATTTAAAAAAAAAAAAAAAGAAAACCAGAGAAAAAACCCAGGAAAATATTCCTTTGGCAAATGGACATTAATACATGAGCAGAAAGCCTGCTGTGAATTACTTTTCACTTTTTAATCACATGGTCCAGGCTCCAGATGGGCTGGATGCCAAGTCATTTAAAAGCGTTCAAGGAACATGAATACAGCCCAGCCTTTCATTTAACCTCACTCAGCTCCACTAAATGAAGTACCAGCGCTCTCAATCAGCCTTAATTGTTTCAAGAGATGTGCAAAACTTCCCCAGCTCTGCTTCAGGACACCAACAAGCCACTTGCACCCCCCCAGGGTATTTTTAGAAGTCATTATTTTGGGAAAAGCATCTCGAGGAGCATACTTACAGATTGTATATCTTGTAATGGTTTTTATGCTTTGAATCCAAAAACCTTGAGTAGGAAGGAGAAAAAAAAAAGAAAAAAGAGTATTAATATACATTGCAAGAATGTTGACCTGAATTTGCAGCATCCTCAAAGCACCCCCCAGAATGTGCAGCTCTGCATTCCCAGTCCCTGCAGTGCCTCCAAGTCTCACCCCCCCAGTAACCCAGCACCATGGACAAAGTGACTATTGCAACTCACAAAACTCAAATATTCCTCGTGTGGACCCTTTCCTGGGGCTGGGAATCCCTGCAGCTCCCTGGGCTGAGCTGAGGGAGCAGGGCTGATGTTGGAAGCACAAAGCACTGATCACACCCACCAGGTATCTGTGAACACTTCCCATCTCAGCATCCAAAGTGCAAACTGTTTTCAATGCCACGACAAGAAATCACGGCCAAAAATCACTGCTGTGCTCCAATTTCAGCCCAAATCCCTCCTGTGAACCCCCTTTTAGTTTGTCTGTCCCCAGTGACATCCTGAGCTGGGAAAGGAGGAGGGAGATCACTTTTTCACACCCATTTCACTTCCAAGCTCACACTGGAACAAAACCTCCCCATTCAAGGCTGGGCGAGCCAAACTGCAACCATGATTCATCAGAATTGCTGTGATTATACATGATGTGTCACCTGGCAAGGCCCAAGGAAGGAGGAACACACAAATGTTTACTCCTAACATCCCCAACAGTGTGTATCTGCACATCAGCCAGGAGGAATTTAATTAGCCATGACAGAACATGCTGCTCGCAGTGAGAGGAAACACTGGCTGCTGAAATCCTGGAAAGCTCAAGCACAAACAGGCTCAGCTCTATCAGCCACAGTATTCCAGAAGAACCCCGAGGAACTGTGGGGTTAAAGCCACGAGGCAAACTGAGAACAGATGTGGGAGATTCCCAGGAAAAGGTAGTGCAGGATCCCAGCTGGTTCGGCCTGGCAGGTTTGGAGTGCCCAAGGAGGATGGTGGGCATGGATTGAAATGCTCCTGGAGATGTTCCTGCTTGGTGGGCACACTGGAGAGCAAGGACAGCTGGCTCTGCTTCTCAGGGTAATATCCATTTTATCCCTTTAAAAAGGACACAATTCCACCCAAGAGCTCTCCCAGTGTCAGTCCCAGGATGTTGCCAGCAGTGCAGGTCACACTTCTCCTGCTGCATTAGCAGGGAATTGGTCAGGACAGTCACAAAAAGCCTGCTGGGGAATCCTGGCCCAAAGCCAACTGTTCCAGATCTCGAGTGCATTGAATTTCTGCATTACAAAAAAAAAGCTCTTGGGGAAAAAAATAAAATCAGAGTATAAAACCAACTGGAGAAGATGAAGAGAGCAACATGCAGAACGCTGTGTGATCCCATTTCATTCTTCTTTACAAAGAGGAATCATCCAGTTCATCCAGTCCCCTGCAGCCACCTCACTGCCATCTCCCCCNGGATCCCTGGGAGTGTCCAAGGCCAGGTTGGAGCACCCTGGGCTGGTGGGAGGTGTCCCTGACCATGGCAGGGGTGGGATGGGATGAGCTTTGAGGTCCCTTCCCTCCCAAACCATTCTGTGATCTCAGTGTCTCTGCCCCCATCCTCCACTTCCCAAGGGAGGGATCCCTCAGGGCCTGGGGATTTCACTTCACCCAGCAGATGTGGCAGCTTCCNAGACTGCTGCCTATTGGTATTTATTTGGATTATTATCTAAAACCATGTTAGGTTAGATATTAGGAGGAAATCCTTCCCTGGGAGGGTGGGCAGGCCCTGGCACAGGTTGGGCAGAGAAGCTGTGGCTGCCCCTGGATCCCTGGCAGTGTCCAAGGCCAGGTTGGAGCACCCTGGGCTGGTGGGAGGTGTCCCTGCCCATGGCTGGGGTGGGATGGATGGGCTTTAATGTCCCTTCCCACCCAAACCATTCTGTGATTTCAGTGCAGCCTCTGCCCCCATCCTGCAGGTCCCAAGGGAGGAATCCCTCAGAGCCTGGGGATTTCATTTCACACAGCAGATGTGGCAGCTTCATGAGAACGTGGCTCTGGCTGCTGGCAAAGCTGGCTAGAGAGCTTGAGTGTGTGGGTTGGAAAGGCCTTAAAGTTCATCCAGTTCCACTCCCTGCCATGAGCAGGGACACCTTCCACCAGCCCAGGGTGCTCCAAGCCCTGTCCAACCTGGCCTTGGACACCTCCAGGGATGGAGATCCCACAACCCCTCTGGGCAACCCCTTCTTGTGTGCAACACACAGTTAGCACACACAACTTGATGCCTCTGTTACCAGTTCCAGCAGACACACACACACTTTGCCACCCCACTGACCCTCCACCAGCTCTGGAAGGTGCCAGCTCCTCCCTGTTGCCTCAGAGAGCATGGTTGGTTCCACCAGCACGGGCAGGTCCGGGCTCTGACGTTGTGGGTGCTATTTGTGGATGGGCAGCCTCGTCACGACGGTTACACATGCAAAACCAACCCCCTGGGCCCAGCCAGTGCAGCTGGGCAGGGAGGCCACAGCTCCAGCAGCTGCTGCTCAGCTGGGCCTTGGGAGTCCTCCCAGCGTGGGGGCTCTGCAGCTCAGCCTGCTCTCTGCTCAGAGCTGCATCTCCCTGCATGCAAACAGGCAGCCAGGGAAACTGAAGCAGTGCTCATGAGGCCTGTCAATGAGCAGAGAAGCCCAGAACTNATGAGATCTCCACACAACCTTCTCCTCTCCAGGCTCAACTCTCCCAGCCTGTCTCCAACTTGGTGGTCTCCTCTGGACTTGCTCCAAAGCTGAGGGTGCCCCGATGCCACCGTCCCTGTGCCAGCCCCAGGCCCAGTCCTGAGGGACACCACTCCTCGTGGCCGGCATGTGGACAAGGAGCCCTCGAGCACAGCCCTGTGTGTGCAGCCACCCAGCCAATCCTTCCCCCACCCAGTGGGCCATCCAGCAAACCCATGTCCCTCCAGTTCAGAGCCAAGGATGCCCTGTGGGAGCACCAAACACCCTGAACACCTGCAGGGACTCCCCGTGGCACCCCAAACCTGGGAGCAGGAGCAGCACCTTCCTGCCCTGGCACATCAACTTGAACTCCACTGCAACCCTTCCTGCATTGCCCCACAGCCCCAACAGCAGTTCCCACGCCTCGGGACCTCAAAGGAGCTCAAAAACATCACACATGACTTCAAAAAACCACAGCTGAGGAGCCCAAACCCATCTTGCATCTCATTTTTCAGGCCACCTCTCCCACTGCTCTCTCCAGGTTGGGTGCTGGCTGAAGAGTTCCTGGGATGCTCCAAACACTCCCCACCCCTTCCACAGCTGCAGCCAGCAAGTCACACCAAAGGGCTTGATTTTGGGTCAAAATGACAACCTGCAGGGCTTTTTTTGACCAGCAATAACAAATTTGAGCTGATTTTTCTGCTCATCCACAATGACTGAAGGCAATCCAGTGTAAAAGCCTTCAGATAAAGTCCCCTAGGTTTGCTGCTTTGAATCAAAATTGACATATGAAGCACTTCCTCAGTGATTCAGGAAAGGCTAAGGGCAAACCTACCCTGCAATGCCATGGACTGATGCCTTTCTAAAGGCAAAGAACCTCCTTTGATTCCCACACAACTCACTCAAGTGAAGTTTTCACACTGAAAAAGCAGATTATATGCATTTGATACCAACCCAGGCCATCGACCTGGCCATTCTCTTTGTTTCCAACATTTTTCAGGAAAACTAACACGACAACCACTACAAGGTGCAAAAATCCTTCCATTTCTTCCCTCAGAACACACATCCTTCCCTTAGCACCACATAAATGAGTACAGAGGAGAACATTCAGGTTCTATAGGTGAAGAAAAAGGAAGCCTTACCTTACTACATCATCGATGTTGTTCCTGTACACTCCTTCAAGCCTCTCCGCAGGAAAGCCCATGGCAATGATATTTGGATAAATATCTGGATGTGCAGGTTAAGGCAATATTTGTAAAGCAAGTGAAATGTCTCCAACAGCATTAAATGGCCATTACTCCAATGTTTCACTGACTCCAAGGCAGAGCAACAACTCCACACAACAGATGGGAATGTGAAAAGGATTATGTATCTCATGCATCAAAAAAAACCCCAACAATTACCCCCTTCTGAACAAACAGCCTCATTTCTTCCTCTGAACTACCTGCAATTCACTGGCCAAAAGCAACCTGAGATGGAAGAATTGAGGAAAAGCACCTCTTAGCCCAAAGAAATCAGTGCCAAGGAAAAGGGGCAAAGAAGAAAATGCTAAGTTTGCATCTATGGAGGATTCACAGCAAATTGCTAGAAAATTACTGGTATTTATTTTCCTGGTGGTGAAATGATACACAGCTTTTTTTTTTCCTTAAACAGAACTGCAGAAAAGCAACCCCTCCCAAGTTTAAACCACTATTAGAAATGATAATGCAGTGAAGCAGCTTTGGTGCAAATGAAGGCAGAAATGAAAGCAGCAGCTCGAGCAGCCCATCCATCCCCTGCTGCATTAACATACTCCTCCTCACACTAATTTTAGAAGGAGCAAGAACAAAGCAGGAGATGTTTGAAGCTGGTCCTGCTTTAAACAGGGGGGCTGAAGGAGGTGCTTTCCAGAGGGCCCTTTTAACCCATTATCCCACCCTTTTGAGAACCATTTTTATGGTCAAAATACCCCAAGGCTGCAGAGAGTGGGATCAATCAGGATGGGAGACCCCACAGCAGCTTCCAGGATATTCCAATTCCAGTTCCTTGGACACCAACCCCTTCCCTCCAGCATTCCCAGCAGAGCAGCACAGCCCCAGGGCTGCTTTTACACCCTTCACTGCAAGACTCCAGAAAAACATTAAGAGCTGAATACACGGAAATTCTGTTTTGTGCTCTCAGAAAAAAAAAAGGAAAAAAAAAAGCATTAGCATTTACTGTGTTGTAATCCAAGTATTAATAGACATCGGGCTGCTTGGCCCATTCAACAGATGATTTGTGCAGACAATGAGAAAAATAGGAAAGCTTTGGAGTAAATGAAATAAATATTTGGAGCTGCCTTAAATACAGACACTGAAAGGAGTTCGTGGCTGGTTTCCAGTTTATTCTGTATTTGCCCAAACCCTAAAAAACACTTACACTGGGGGGGGAAAAAACCCTAAACACTAAATTGCTTAACTTACAGAGCTTGTGATAACTTCAAATCACAAAGTTCACTCTGATTGTATTTTACTCCACACGCAGTTCACACCTCCTTAATTAACAAAAGGGGCCACATGATTAGCGATGTCTTCACTATTTTATCCCTTCCTCCTTGCCATGAGCAGCAGAAGCTGCTTCTGGTTTGTATTTACAGTGAATTCCCTGGCTTTCAGCAGCACACATCACTCCCTCCTCCTGGGTTCCAACCTGGTTTCTCCCTGCTCCCACCTCCTCTTGGGTCCTGCTCTAACACAAATTACCATAGCAAAATAATCCAGTATATCAGGCTGTTTTCCACAGCACTTCTCATGGTGGGGAAAATAAAACAGGGGTAAAACAAACATATTTTGCCACAGCACAGCAAAGCCAGTGTCACCTATAGCATCACCCATGAGACAGATGCCCAAACTTCCCCAAATTACCCTGCAAGCTGCTCAGATTTCACTCTGGGACCTTCACTCCACGTGGTTTTCAGGCATGGTTTGTGTCCAGATGCTCTTCCCCTCCCAGGGGCTGAGCCATGAGATCCTTTGCAGGATTCCCAGCTGGTGCAGGATGGAAGGAAGGATGGCAGACACCCCCTGAGAAGGGCACAGGACCTGCCAGCAGCAGCATTTCCATGTGCAGGCTCCCACGCTGGCCCAAACACCAAAGCCTCAAACCACACAGGCAGAGGGAGATAAAGAGTTCCAAGATAACTGGGGCTGGCTCAGGCTTTTGGAAAGAGCAATTCCTGCAGGGCTCCTGCCTCTCCTGTGTCCCCTGCCTGGCTCAGGGGGACAGGCACAGCTCACACACATTCCTGCTTTAAACAGCAGCAGAATTTGCAGAATCACCTCTAAGATCATTAAAGTCCAACCCCTGACTGACCACCACCTTGTCCACCAGGAATCACTAGCAATGCTTAAGCTTAACCATGGCCCATCCCTGAAGTGTCCAAGGCCAGGTTGGACAGGGCTTGGAGCAGCCTTGGGATAGTGGGAGGTGTCCCTGCCCATGGCAGGGGATGGAACAGGATGATCTTTAAGGTTCCTTTAACTATCCCACGATTCCATGACCATTACAGTTACATTGGGTATTGCAAAAGGTGTTCCACAACATGCCAGGAAGGGAAGAAAATGGAAAAATACCTCAAATGGGGCAGGGTGGGGAGAGAAAAGAAATACATCTATTTCCTGAGGCCCCCTCAAACATGAGGAAGAACTCCTTTGCATGGAGGTGGCAAAGCCCTGGCACAGCTGCCCAGGAATGTGTGGGGTCTCCTCTGGAGACATTCCAGACCCACCTTCCCCAGGTGACCCTGCCTGGGCAGGGGGGTTGCACTGGGTGATCTCCAGAGGCCCCTTCCAACCATAACTATTGTGGGATTCACCACCAGAAGTTGTGTGTGCTCTGGGGCTTTGCATCCCACAGCACAACTACTCAAGTGCTGCTCCAAACCAAGCACCCAGCAGTGAGCCCAGTGGGGAGTGGGGGTTGTTCTTCGAAAAACAGTTGGGGTTTTTTGCTTTTCAACAGGCAAGGCACTCTCTCCCCCACCTCAATATACTGGTCCTGAAGCCCCTCCGTGGTTCTCTCCAAGCATTAGGCTGGAATGCAGTTCCCAGGGCTCTGCTGACTCACCCTGTGTGTGTGTCTGCAGCAGGGCTGCTGCTAAAGGACACCCCTTGGTGGCCCCAGGCTCCATGTGCTGCCCAGGAAAGGAAGCCACAGCTCTGACAGAGCCATCCCTACTGCTGGGGAGGATAAAAGGATGTCTTCTCAATATGTGCTCCTGACCATGCAGTGAAGAAACACAGACTGTCCTGAGCTGGAAGGGACCCACAGGGACCATCAACCAACACCCCAGCAATCCCCCCGTGTGCCTGAGAGCACTGTCCACACACTCCTGCAGCTCTGGCAGCCTTGACCATGCTGCTTTGAAGCTCTCTGTTGGTTCCAGCAACTGAGGAATGCCTCTGTGTTTAAGGAGCTCAGTGAGATGGAAGGAGGAGGCAGAGGAAGGGGTGCTGCTGTTTGCACAGATGAGCCAAACCTCAGGGCAGAAAGAGAAGATTTGTTGCTTAATTGGAAAAGCTGCCACAAACCCCAAGTTCTTCCACCCATCCTGTGAAGAGACCCCAAGATGTGCAGCAAGTGAAGGGGATGGCTGTTCCTGCAGCCCTACCAGCTTGCTTTTATCCCCACGGTGGGAAATAAACCCCCTCCAGGGACAGGGACAGCCCGTGGTCACCCCCCAGACCATCCCTGAGCATCCCCTTCCTCAGTTCTGCCATCCCCTGCCCCACCCAGCAGTTCACAGACACCCCTTTTCACACCTCGCTTCGTTTAACAGCGATTTCCAAAGCTGAAATTAAGATATTCCTACCAAGAGGAGAGTTCTTCCACAGGAGCCTGGACGCTGGGCTTCCATTCAAAGGAGGAACTCTGAGTCATCCTGAAACTGGTAATGATACTGCTAATTTTAGAAATCTGGAAGAACTGATCATTTAAAACACGCAACAAGTTCATTATCAACTCCAAGCTTTTCTTTTTTTCAGGACAGGCAAACACAAACGGAACAAGGCTCAGCCATTTCCTGAGGCAGCTCGACACACACGGAGTGTTGGAACTCCCAAAATCTGAGATGGGCTTCCTAAACAGCATAAAAACAACCCTGCCACACTTTGCCAAAGCAGGTCTTTCCTAAGACACCCGTTCCCAAAAATGGTGCCAACAGTTATCAAAGCGCCCATTCCTTTCTCAGCCTTTAAAGAATGGGATTGTAGTTAATGCTGATAATAAAAAATTACCATGGGCAGACTCTTATCTTAGAATTATAGAACAGCCAAAGTTGGAGGGACCCACCAGGAGCATCCAGTCCAGCCCCAGTCCCTGCACAGGACCAGCCCCAAAAGTCACCCCCTGTCACTGAGAGCACCATCCAACCCCTCCTGCAGCTCTGGCAGCTTTGGGGCTGTGCCCACTGCCCTGGGGAGCCTGGGCAGTGCCCCCCACCCTCTGGGGGAAGGACCTTTCCCTGAGATCCCCCCTGACCCTGCCCTGACACAGCCCCAGCCCTTCCAGGGTGCTGTCCCTGTCACACCCAGCAGAGATGGAGCTGCAGACCCTGCTGAGCTCTGACCTGTCTCCTCTTCTCCAGCTCAACAAGCCAAGTGCCCAACAATTCACCAAATCACCCAGTGCCACCACGAGACCCCTCAGGATGGAAACCAGACCAAGACAAATAATCCCTGTGCCACTTCAGAGGTGCTTTGCTCTGATGCTGCTCACAGATTTAACAAAACACTGAGCCTGAAATCATTCCCACATTGCTGGAGATGACAGTCTTTGCAGTTGCTATGAGAAGAATCCTGGATCATTATGCAAATCAGCACTTATAATCACTTTCAAAAATAGCTGTCTATATATTCACACTATGCCAAGAGCAAATTAAAGAATATGCAGTATACACTTGCAACTTTACATACATAGAGATATAAAAGTAAATTACTCATGTTGGTCCTATAACTGATTCTGCTCACAAATTCAGCCTTTTGCCCAATAATGGAAGGTGGCCAAAAAAACATACCAAAATATTTACCAATTTTTAATTCTTAAACAGCCACAAGAACAGACAGCTGCAGCCTTTCCTGCAACCATCAACATTCTCAATTAGTAACTACAACATCATTAGAATTTCTAAGTAATTTTATGAAGGCCTATATTTCAAATATAGGATCCCCACTCCACTCATTAAGGTGGCTTTAAAGGGAAAACAAAGAGCAAATGACCTCATCTCCTATTTCATAAGCAGGCCAGAGCATGCAGTGCTTCAGAATTCACAGAGAGCTTTTGCTTTTTCAACCCAACTCTGAGGACACATTATACATCAAAATGCAAATAAAAAACAACTTTCAAACTGGGAGCCCTTTGCAGCCTTATAAATATTTACCATTTCCAAGGGCCTGGAGTGGCAGGACAAGGGGAATGGGTTCCCAGTGCCAGAGGGCAGGGCTGGATGGGATATTGGGCAGGAATCCTTCCCTGGGAGGGTGGGCAGGCCCTGGCACAGGTTGGGCAGAGAAGCTGTGGCTGCCCCTGGATCCCTGGCAGTGTCCAAGGCCAGGTTGGAGCACCCTGGGCTGGTGGGAGGTGTCCCTGCCCGTGGATGAGCCTCAAGGTGCCTCCCAACCTAAACCATCCTATCATCCCTCTGAATCAAAGGCTTCAGGGAGACCCACCAGGCATCACACTTCATCTTTCTTTGGAAAGGAAACCTGAAACAAGCTGAGTGTCCCTGGAGCTGTGAATGATGGGGCCATTCAAGTCATGCTTTGGAGCTCAAACCTTCCTGCACAACCCCAACAGTCCCTTTTTTCCCCCCCAACCCTGCTTTTTTCCCCCCCAACTCTCCTTTTTTCCCCCCCAACAGTCCTTTTTTTCTCCCCAACCCTCCTTTTTTCCCCCCCAACCCTCCCTTTCCACCTTCCAAACACGAATCTCACTGAACAAAGAACAGATTTAAGCCTCCACCCTGACAAAGTGCTGATTCTCACTTCCAGTGCAGGCAAACCCTAAAGCATGGCCTTGCTTTAGGGGGCCCCCAGCCCAGCCCACTGCCCAAGGTGCCATCAGCTGTGCCCTGTGTCACCCCCACCCTGCTGGCCAAGCTGGCACTGCCCCAGCACAGCACCCACAGCACACTGAAGCCTCCCAAAGTGGCTTTGCTGTCTCCATTTGCCTGTGACTGTGAGGAACTCTGACTTCAGGTCAGGTGGTGCAGCTGAACTGGTGACCCCCAGCCCCTGAACTCTGGTTTAAATGAGTCCATACAGCAACAGCAAGGAGTTTAAAAACAACCCCACACTGTTCTTGCTGCTCAACAGCTTGACAGCCTGAAGCTACGGGGGGAGTGTTACCAGAAGTGTCCACACTCCATCCTCAAACAGATTTAAGAGCCCTGACAAATGGCCAAGCTCTTATTAGTGCCATTTTCTTGACAGCATCCCTGCAACAAAACACACACAAAAAAAAAACCCCAAAAACCAGGAAAATATCCCCAGATCAATCTGGAAAAGCTCCCTAGCAGATGTGCTGTTTAAACTGGCCCCATGCATAGATTTTTATTCAAGAGGCAGCCCTTCCATGAGCCAGCATGAAACATAAAATAAGTTTACTATTTTCCTACGAGCCCGGATCATCAGGAAGTGGGGAGGAAATGAGCAGGAAGAAAGTTCTTCAGAGCAAAGGAGGATTCCTTGTAGCCAGCCAGCTGCACTTGCCAACTCTACCATCTGTGCCTTAAAGAACAAGAAAAGGGACCAACTCAGATGTGGCTGAAACATTTTATGATTTAGAAGAAATGCATTTAACCCCTTCAGGTTCCATCTTTCAACCACGACCTTTTTCCCCCCTCCATTTTTAAGTTTTTTGGCCTTTCAGCTTGCAGTTTAAATGCAGGAACCTAGAGAAAGAAGGAATAGGAGAAGTCCAGCTCCCTCCTGGCCACATGAGGTCGTGAGGCTGACAAGAGGTCTAGAAGAGAACTCCAATTCCTGCAGGCCAAGAGGGAAACCTGAAGGTGCCTGAAGAGGACATGAGGGGTTGTCTACAGCCATAACTCACTTCCATCCCACAGCAGGGCTTCTAGACCTGCTCATTGTATTTTGGAAAGTATTCCCAGAGCAGGAGTCTCCCCTCCCTCTGTGAGGTCCTGGAGCTCTCAGCCATATGGAGGTTTTGCTGAACAGCTAATGGGGTCATTAAGGTTGGGAAAAACCCCACAAACCTCCCAGCACAGATAAAACAAGTGCTAAGAGAAGCATGAAAGGTGATGGCTGCTCCACTGAAGAGCCTGTTCTGACCAAGACTGAGAAAAGGATGCCTAAAGTCCATGATTCTATGAAATCCCTCTGAAAGAGCTGCTGATATTACAGGACACTGAAAAGCTGCCTCCCCATTAAGACCAAAGAGGAACATACCAACTGATGCACCAAACACTGTTATTATTCATAAAATCTGACAAAAAGAACTCTTCAGCTGACAAGTCAGAGATTGGCCCTCAACTCCCCAACTCAACCTCGAGCCCAGACCCACATCACTGAACCAAACCCTACAATCCCAACAAATCTCCAAAGATGGGGCCAGTGGAGAAGGTCCTTTTGTTCCTGCTCCCATTTGGAAGAAGCTGCCTCCCATCTCCCCCCCCAACAGCTGCAGCCACACAGGGTGGCCCGAGCCCAAGAGCTGAGCCACTGGGGAGCTCAGTGCTGCTCTCAGAGTCACTGAGGCTGGAGAGGAACCTCTGAGCTCACAGTCCAACCTGGGACCCCCTCATCAACCAGGGCAGACAGCTCAATCTGAGCCCCTCAATGCCACATCTGCCTGTTTAAGCCACCCCCGACCTCAGCAGGAACAAGTTTGAGGTGTCCCCAGTGGGTGTTTCCAGCACACCACCCCCCTTGGCAGGATCTCCTCCAAGGGAGCACAGACGTGTACTTAAGCACATCCTAACCTCAAACACCCCCAGAAAAAGACAAGAATTTTATTCACTAACAAGAAGTCAGCACACAGAAGAGTCACTACTTTGATATTTACTGACAGGAAGTGAAAAATGGCTCAGGCTCAACTTTCTGCAGGCCTGAGAGAACATCCAAAACTTTCAGAGACAAGGGAATTGCAAAGAGCTCTCGGGCTGGAGGACAAAAATGGCACACTGGAAGGCTTTATAAAACAGAAGCTACAAAACCCAGGATTTCTATGGGTTTATCAAACCCTAATTTGTGGGGGTGGATCCAAAAGGAGATAGAGGTGAGTGGGAAAACAAGACACAAGGCCATCCTAACAAACTGTTCCTCAGCCAATAAGCCTCAAGTGGATCACTTCATTCCAATGAGATCCAGCGTTTCCCCTCCTCTAAATGTTAATATAAAAAAAGGACATTACTCCTCTAAGTCACCCACACAAGAAATTTAAGAACAGAAAATACACAACTGCTTCAATTCAAGCCCAGCAAACACCCAGGCAATGCTCTGAATTAAGCAGAGGCCTCTAAGAAAATTAATCATGCAATTAAAAGCTATTCTACCACAGCTCCACAAAGGCAGAATTAAGTTTATAAAGACATTTCTTAAGCACCTCACCACAAAAAAGTGGATATTAAGCAGTTTTTCTGCACTGCTGCACGCCATGAGGGGCTGTGAGGCTGGGAGTTCATCTTTAAAGGGAACAATGCCAGCTTTTGCAAGAGTCATCATCCCAAACCCAGAGCAGTTGAGTTTAATTTTTGAGCTGCACACTCAATTACCATTTGAATCACCGAGCCACTACTTGAGCTGCGTTGCCTAAAAATCGTTCTTAAGATAACCTAGATTTATGCAGCATGATACAGGCCCTAATTGCACCATTATTTACTTCCACCCTCCCAAAGTGCCTTTTTCCCTTTCTTGCAGGGCCTCCCAGGCGAGACAGCAGGCGAGGCAGTGACGGCAGGAGCACAGAGGATGCTGCCTCCAATCAGAAACTGCAACAAGCATTTGTTTACAGCTGAAATATCAACCTGGGCCCAGGACACGTTCAAAAACTAACAGAACCCCAAGGAGAGCCAACCACCCACAAAGCTGCCGTGGTTCACGAGGGGCTCCTGCTCGACAGGAATTCACTTCCAAACCAATTCCCTTCTTACAGCCCAGAAATCAGCACTCCTGTAACTGGCAGGACATGGATCCCAAACACCCTTCAGCCAGGGCCAGGCCAGAGGAGCCCACACCCACCCCAGCAGTCAGGATGAGGCACTGGGCACATCCAGCAACCACTGTGTGGGCTATATCCCATCTTCCCCCCCAGAAAAAGCCATGCAATAATGAACCTTGACCACCCACCCTGCACTGAGCACAGTAAAGGAACACACATCACACACAGCTCTGAGTCAGAGACTGCTCAGACCAGAGAGGAGGGGGGCTTTAAAAGGGACTTAGTTATGAGTAATGACACCAGTCTCTAATGTCATTAAGGGATTTGACAGCTCCACTGGGTTTTCCCTCCCTTTTCTCCCAGTTTGCCAGGACACAACTTTTCTGTCCTTTAAATCATCATATGAGAACCATTTTCGTGTTTAAACCCGTTGCAGGGGAAGACTCAAGGCTAAGGTAGCAGGGCTGTAATTTGTCAGCTTATGCAGTATTAATGTGGCAACAACATTCATCCATTAAAAATATAATTTCATTTCAGGAACTACTCAGAGATTCACAACCAGCAGAAACAACTTGGCCTAAAATATTTGAATTCTGGAGTAGTTACATGCTGAAGTTTAGTTCTGGCTTTATGGGGAGTTTTATATAATGTGTTAAAGAAACACATTCTTGCAGCCATATTACTACTGGAAAAAGAAATCCAATTGCTTGCACAACGAAGGATTTAAGGGTTCCTGTAAGAGCAGGAACTCTGATTTTCCCTTGCACACTGCTCCTGGCAAAGCTGGCACTGAATTCAGCATTACCTTCTCCACGTTTAAGGGCAAAGCTTTGGGTGTTCTGAAGGTTTCACACACTTCATGGAGCTTCCAACCAGATTCCAGTGATGATTCACCTCAGCTGGGGTTTTCTGAAAGGGTCACTGCGGCCCAAGTGTTCTGCAGTGTCCACATGAGCTGTGCTGGTTCCTGTCCCCACCTTGAGGGGAACACACAGCCACCAACCCTGGTGTCACACCGAGGAGCAGCTTCTGTATTTTCTAACTTGGAGTTCAGCTCCTGCACACAGCATTCCACATGGATTAAATGCTCCTGAGGATCCAAGATGAAGCAGCAGTCCACCAGGAGGCCTGAATCCACACTTAAACATGGACAAAGACGAGCTGGAATCTGTGAAGCTTCCTTCAAGCCCCCTCGTGAGGAGCAGCAGCCAAAAAGGAGGGCAGGAAGGGGCTGGGTGACTCAGGGATTGCACAAGAGAAGCACCTGCCAAAACGGTGGTGGTGGTGGAAAGGCTTCAGCTGTCATACCCCACCATCCACAGGTACTACAGCAACAGCTCAGGGGGTTTGGGGTTCCCTTGGGTTGTGAGGAGCAGCAAAAGGCCCAGGCCCTGTGTAACCCCAGAAGGGAAAATGCACGAACACACCTGCAGCAGCCACCACCTTGCTCTCTCCATCTGGGCAATTCAGAACATCCTGCCCCTTGCACAGGGCAAAAAGAGCCATTTTCCTGGGCTCAAACACATCCTACAGCGAGCAGGGGCCTGGAACTCTGAGGAGACCCCAGCCAGCAGGACCACTGTACTGCTCTCTGTGCAAAGTGACTTCTTAGATGAATTCACAGCAGAACTGGCACTAATCTCCTTGTCTAAAACCCAAGATCAGCCCAGGCTCCAGAAGCAAAACAAGCCTGTCAGGCTCCAAACGCCACTAAGGAACATGGTTTACTCCAGAACAAAGAAATAGTTTCCCACCAATAAAATGTGCAGCCAGTTGGTCTCTTTAGTTTCTCCTAAACCCTCCCCATACTGGTGTGCACGAAAAGCCTGTTCCAAAAACTCAAACAAACTTCAATTTCAAAATGAAACCAAGTCCCTTCACCGAGCAGCGTTCCCAGCCCGGGCTCTATTTTTAAACACAGCATGTACCTCATGCCACTAATTCATCTTTTTTCCCCTGGAAGCTGAGCCATTTTGAGTCGAGTCCCATAATTTAAAACTGCATTCAAAATGCAAAGAGCCTTAGGACTGCAAACAGCACGGGGCAGCAGGAGCCTGTAAGGAGCTTCCTCTTGCAATGTGAGTGCTCTCTGCCTTTGGTTCCCCGAGACAAATGACGTGTGAGACGTGTAAGCTGCACCCAACATCTCCTCTTCTCTGAGTACTGCTGCAGTTTGTACCACTATGTAGGTCACGAGCTCCACATGCTCCAGTCGGGCCCTGAGCTCAGCCTGGCTGGCCATTTCCACCCTGACAGCAGGCCTGGAAACACCAGACAGCTGAACCAAAGCTGGGAGCAGCCACACCATCTCTTTTTGGTGAGCCCCAAACAGTTAAACCACCTGCTGAACTCGCAGAGCTCTGAAGACACAGGTAATCCAGGCACAGCTCCCTGCAGCCAAGTGGACACCAACCAAGCTGCACAGTCTCAGAAATACCTCACAAAACATGCTGCTGGTTGCTGCACCAAGAAATGCAGCCATCAGAGAAGAAAGCCATTAACACACACTCTCCTTCTCTCCCATCTGCACACGGAGGCACATCCAGGATCACAGAAATTAACTAGAAACCCAAATAAATCAGGAAGAAATACCTGAAATAAAGTATTGACAAGTTTAACGTCTCCAACCTTCAAACCCCTTTCTTCTTCTAAGTTCAAAACATTTTTTTTCCCAGAGGAGCATAAGATGAGAGAGAACATCTGATTAGATGAAGAGCAATGTCTATGTGGTTTTTAAGGACACCCAGGACCACTCTCAGACTGTGCACTGATTCTGAGAAAGTGCTACTTCTCTTTGCTGAGATCCTGCATTTTCCACACAAGAGGAATTCTTCACCAGCTCCTCAGGAACAGAGAGTTCCAAGCACAATGTCCTGGACTGTACCTGCACCAGCATCACTTTTAAAAGGATCTGACACAGCCCAAGCAAGGAAAATGGGTCCTCAAGAGGGAATTTTGACACTCCAGCAACCTAACCCAGCCTATCTCTGGCACTCAGGTGTCCCTGGGAGGCCTTGGGAGATTCAGCCACCGCTGGAACACAAGTCTTTGTCCACCTGGGCCATCCATAGACAAAGATTTCTCCCTCAGAGATGGGTGGGAGGAAAGGGCAGATCACAGAATACAGTCTGGAGATCAGGCACCTCACCTGGATTCACCATCATCCCTGTGATTCCCCACCTCCCAAAGCCCAGGTAATCCCCACCTACTGAGGGTTTTGGAGCCACCACCACCACACTCCTCCTGCAGGAGGAACTCAGGCCTCCACTTCCCATATCCCACCTAGATGCCCAAATCCCTGGGCTCTCCAACTCACACCAGCCTTTCCTTTTCCACTCCCTAAACTAACCATAACCTGGTCCTTCTGCCATGCCTTGCTGAACACCCCACCTGGCCTCCAAGATCTCTCTTCCTCCCCCTGATATCACATGCTTGGAGATTGAACTCCCTGCCTACAGATATAAGGAATAAACAGGTTATTTTCCAGCTGCCAGGGAGGGTGAGCAACAATCCCAGCCGTGCCCTGCAAAACTAAGCCTGCAACAAAGTGAACAAAAAATTCAGCTTTCCCGTGCGCAGCCTTCAAGCAAAGCCATGGCACTGCACAGGCAGAAGCCTTCATTCATTAATTATCTGTTCCAAATGTGCAGCTGAGTAGAAGCTTCTTGCTATTTCTGAAAAAGAACCCACCTTTTCTGCACTTTTCATTGCAGAACTGCAGCCAGCTGCTCCTTTTTAGAAAAGCCAGCCTAAGCCCACTCTAGCGGCCTGTTTATAACCCAAAATTCTAAGAATAAAATTCATGAGACCAGGCAAAAGGAAAGCAAAAAATAAGCAATAAATTCCATCTGACACATCACCAGCAACCTTGAGCAGGAGAATCAGGGTTCAACATTCACCAATTTTCTTGCTGGGAGCACAGGACTAGTTAAAAAGATCGGTTTGGGTCAAAAAAATCCCTCCCTACCAACAGCACATCTGGGCAAAGACACCTGAAATACCAAACTCTTGAACTGTGAAGCCAAGACCTCTTGGTTTTGCCACCACACAACCCTTGTGGCCAAGTGCAAACACTCAAAAACCCAGGCCTAAAATTACATTTATCACAGGAATTCTGCACCGGAGCTGCTGCCTTTTAACTCAAAGCTCAGCAGCCACTTGCTAAAGCCCAGAACCTCTCAGGCTGTTTCAAACCCCTGAAACTTTAGGCCAAGGCTCAACAGAACACCAAGAGCTCTGTGTTGGTTCCAGCTGTTCTCAGCTTTGATCCTGCCCAAGAACTGGATGGATTTGGAGAACTCACTCAGACATAACTGCTCCAAAATCCAGGAAATTTCCCCCCTGGTCCCGTCGCAGAACAGAAAGATGCCTCTATAGGGCTAAGTCCAGCTCTGAAAACCACTGTCAATATTCATTTTCCCAACTCCTAAGCGAGGTGCTTGCTGTAAAACCCCTCCCACAGAGCACTGATCTTTCTGCACGAGCAAGGCCATGCCCACAGCAGAGCCCCTGCACACCATTACCCCTGCCAGGCGTTCCAAGCCAAACATCTGCCCGTCACTGCTCCAGCACATCTGCTCCAAAGGCCACCAAAGCTCCGCACTGCCTTTTGCCTCATTAGTCCTAATTGCTCGCTAATTACTTATTCCAGCATAAGTATTCTATGCGATCCTCCTCGATGCGTTCTGTGACACATCCTCGTGGCGGTTCACCGGGGAAAAACGGTGGGGGTTTTGGTGTTTGGTATTTTTTAGGGTTTTTTTTCCCGATTTGGAAGGAGCGATTTGCCACCTCTTGTCACGGAGAGCCTCGCAGCATCCTCAAGGCACGGCTGTGCCCCACCGAAAAGGATGGGCAACCAGGGCACGGCACGAAGCAACCCCTGGGGAAGGCCGCAATTTGAAAAAAGATTATAAAATAAATATATCTAAAGAAAAAAGCGGCGCGGACCTGAATCAGGCCATGAGCACCTCCCCGAAATAAAATGACCCCCAAAGCAGGGGCCTGGCTATCTGTGCTGTGCGGGGCGGTGGGCGCAGCCCCTCGGGGGGGGCGGGAGCGCGGCCTTAATCCCGGAGCTCCCTTAATCTGCGGGGCCCGGACAAAAGGCGGCCGAGGAGGAGGAGGAGGAGGATGGAGAAGGGGGGAGGGNGCGCGGCGGGCCGGGCCGTGCTGGGCCCGGTCGGTCGGCGGAGCGGCCGCGGGGCAGCGCGTTAGGTAACGCGGCGCGGGTCTGATGCAATCGCGGGGCCGTGCGGGGAGGGAGAGGGGAGCGGGAGGCAGGGAGGCAGGATACAGGTCAGGTCCAGGTCGAAGCCATCCTCCTGGTATCGCCTTTTGTTCCTGCTGACGATCTCTTTGATGATGGCGGTCATGTCTGGCAGCCGGGGGCCGCTCCGGGACAGCGCGCNCTCATCCCCCGGCCCGCAGCGCTCGCCGGCGCCGATCGCCCATCATGGCCGCGGCTTCCGAGAGGGAGGGCGGGCGGCGCCGCCACGCCCACCGCGCGCGTCCCTCCGCGCAAAAAAGTAGTCCCCTCTCTGTGCGCGCGTGTGCGGGGTGTGTGTCCCCGCACCGCCGGTGCACCGGGGGGGACAGGCCGAGGCGGGGCCGCGCGGGGGGGGGG
>WBMV01006545.1:0-24921 GCA_013396655.1 Campylorhamphus procurvoides | reverse complement strand
GAGGCGGGGCCGAGCGGGGGAGGATGCGCCTCGTGGAGCCGCTCGCCGCGCTCCCGGGTCGGTGGTGGTGGTGGGGGCCTTCTGGCGGAGGGATACGCGCGGTGAGGCCTCGGGTCACGTGTGCGCTGGCGGCGGCGGCGCCTCCCCCGCGGGCGGAAGTGAGCGAGAGGGCCGAGAGGGCCGTGAGGGGCTCTGAGGGCCGAGAGGGGCCGGGAGGGGCCCGAAACCCCCTCAGAGCCGGCCCGGGCTGCACCCCCGCCCCGCCGGGCTCAAAGACAGGCGGGGTAGCAGCGGAGGGGAAGAGCGGTCCCGGTGCGGCCCCAGTGTGGGGGGCTTGGGGCCGCTGGGTGAGGGGGCCCGCAGGCCGCTGGTGTCGCCCCTCCCCGGGCCTGGCGTGGAGCGGGGAGCGAGAGGTGACCGCCCCCTGCAGCCACCGGGCACGGAGGGAGGAGGGAGGGTGTTTGGGGCCACCTGCTGCCCTCGGAGCCACGGGATCCTTGGGGATGGGGAAGCCCCGCCAGCCCAGGGAGCCCCCCCTGTGCCCGATGCCCACCTTGTCACTGAGTGCCACGGCCAGTCCTGCCTTGGGCACCTCCAGGGCTGGGCACTCCAACCCTCCCTGGGCAGCCCCTGCCAAGGCCTGACCACCCTTCTCAGGCGGAAATTCCTGCTGATGTCCAAGGAATTCCTCCTGATGGCCTGGGGACAATGCAGCCTCGGGGACGGGGACGTGACGGTGCCCCCGGGTCGTGCAGCCCTCCTGGCTGTGCTGATAACACGGAGTTCTGTGCCCCACTCCATCCCCCTTCCCACACGGATGGCAATTACCCTGGCAGAAGGAAAGCACTGCCTGTGAATCTCCAAATCAGCCTTTAAACCCCTTCAAACCTTTGGGGGACAAACCCCAGCGCACAAGGTTCTTCACACTCCTAAGTTCAGAATTCTTTCAAGTCTTTGGGAATTACCATTGTTAATGTTTTGCAGGAAAACGACCATCAGGAAGCCTGGAGCAGCCTGAGCTTTTGGATATTGACACTGGCTACAGTCTGGGATCAGTTTCCATCTTTCTCACTGCTTGGTAGGGCTTTTTTGGGGATCTTTAGTGCGATTTTTGTTCCTTTTTCGTGCAGAGAGGTGAGATGTTAGGTTGCTGAGGTAAGAAAAACTAAGGCAGTTTGGGATGTAGGACCTCTGCAAAGCATCAGGAATGGGATGTGTTGGAGATCAGCATCTGCCCCAGCTGCTGAGGGATCAGGAGGGAGCGTGGCAGATGATACATCTGAGAGAATGGGATTACCAGGCAAATCCATGTGTAAATTTGCCTTCCTGGAAAACACTGTCATTCCATGGCTGGGCAGTAACGTGAGGGGTATCCCACAGAGGTCAAGGGTAACACCCCTTGGAAGGAAATCTTTAGAGGGTGGTTGGTTGTTTGATCCAAAAATCTGCAAAGAACGAAACCAAGAGGGAAATTAAACCACTTTTTGTACAACTAGAAAAGAGACCCCACGGAAAGGAGGACTGGCCTGAGGGGACGAGGAGAATCCACACACCCCTTTTTCCCTTCTCTCCACGAAAAGCAGATGATATAAACAAGGTATGTCCTGAAAAAAAACAGGTCCTGACGTTTATCTGTAAGTCCACCTCAAATGTTACTTGGGGTGACAGGGAAAGGCATCTTGCTGAAGACACTTGGTGTATAAATAATGAATGTCAATAATAAATAAAATTAATAATTGCTGCAGTGCCTTGCTCGATCTTTAAACACTTCTAGGAGGTGCTGGGATCCGGCTGCAGATGGCTGGAGTGGGAAAAGGAGCAGGGAGAAGGGGGGAAAGAGCTCAGCTTTGCCTTTAAGGGCTCAAAATAAACTGGAACATAAGGTGGAGGGATTTCCTGGGCTGCAGCAGCCTCCAGCCTTTGCAAATGCTGTATTATGTAATTCCTTTCATAAACGTATCGAGTTGCATCTTAAGATCTTTTGCCACCATTATTCCCACTGGGAAGCTGTTCCCAGAACCTTCTGCTGGTTTTCAGGCTAAATATATTTGGGACTGGTGTGTATCCATCTATTCCTTAAATAGCTGCAGCTCTGGAGCCCTTTCCCTTCCCTGTGTGCTGTCCCAGGCAGCAGGATCCCCTTGGCTCCCCTCACATCCCATGCTTCCCTTCCATGGGAGGTTTCTCCCAGGCTTTGTCCTGCAGCCCTGCCCTCTCCTGAGCCCAACCAGCTCCAGCTCCAGCCTCACATTTCACTGGCAAACCTGAAATTGGTGGGGTTTTTCCACGGCTGCAAAGCCAAAATTGATGGAACAGGGGCTGCCCCATCCCTGGGAGTGCCCAAGGCCAGGTTGGACAGGGTTATATAACACATGCTATATGTTATCTGTATATATGTGTATGCATATTACACCTTATACAGAGATATACAGTATATATGTGCATATCACATCTAGAAATACATCATATGTAAGACATATGATATATGATGACATATATAATATACATATGGCTTTATAGAGTATATTTAGAAAAAATATATAAATATATATATTTGCATATATGTATTATGCATTGATATACAGTATATGTGTATATATAATATATAGAATATGTGAGATATATATGTAGTAACATATATAAGATACGTATAACTTTATATTTGATATCTAAAACATATATAATGTATAAAAGTAGATAAAATATATATAAACATATTTATTAACACATGTATCATACATAGATATACGGTATATATGTATATAATATATAGAAATACAGAATATATATTACTTATATATGATATATAGTAACATGTATAGTATATATGTGGTATCCCTATAACTTTATATATGATATATATAAAATATATTAATATATAGGAATTATTCATAATTGATGTGTATAAACATATATTTATTTACACATGTGTCATGGCTAGGCCAACGAAGATTTACAAGGACACATGTATATGTGTATAAAGATACATATAATATAAAATATGTCTAGTATATAGAAATATATATATAATATGTGTTCTGTATATGTCCTATATACATATCCTATATAATATACATATCCTATATAATATACATATCCTATATAATAGATAGGGCGTACCCTATACTCTGCATACGCTTACATATGCATATATATGCATCTCTATTTTATGTATATATGTATGTTATATTTATGTGTTATGTGTGTTGTATTTGTGTTATGTATATATGTGTTATGTTGAGAAAAAATTATGTGTATGTTATGTGTATGTTATATGTAGGTTATGTGTATGTTATGTACGTGTTATGTACGTATTATATGTATATGTATGTCTATGTTATATGCAAGTTCCGTGTATGTTATATGTATGTATATGTTCTGTCCATGTTCTGCTGTGCCTCGGTTACCCCGATAGGATTTGCAGTGTGAGCAGAGGGCCCGAGGGCCGCGCTGTCGGTGCAGGCTGAGGAATGGCTGAGCCCGCTGTGCCGCGTCGCGGAGCCCTTCCCTGGCTGTGCCTCCCACCCCATATNATCCCTAAGCGGGCAAAGTGTGGTTTCCAGGCGGGTGGGCACAGTGACAGGCTGGGGTTTGCACTGTGTTAAAAAACCCCAAACCCGGTGATTCCAGAGATCCCACTGGGATACAGGAGCGAGGGGTTGGTGTCTGGTGGTCAGCACCAGGTGCTGCTTCTCCTGAGCCCAGTCCCCATGGAATTCCAGAGTCACGGGAGTGGCAGGGCCCTGAGTTGAACAAGGGGTCGGGATAACACGGGGAAAGGGAATTCAGCTCCAGCTTTGCCCTGGGGAGATGAATTTGTGGGATCTCTTGGCTGTGGGAGCTCCAGCTTTGCCCTGGGAAGGGAATTTGGGGATATTTAGGCTGTAGGTGCTCCAACTTTGCCCTGGGACAGGGATCCAGGGATATTTTTGCTGTAGGAGCTCCAGCTTTGCCCTGGGGAGGGAATTTGGGACCATTTTGGCTGTGGGTGCTCCAGCTTTGCCCTGGCTGCCAGCTCCCTTTGGAGAGCAGCCAGGGAGGGCTGGGAGCTGCCAAAGGAATTGCCACTAGCTTTGTCCTTGCAGCCAGAAAACAGGGCAGGGCACGAGCAGTGATTTGGGGATTCTCCAGTGGAAACCCCTCCACCAGTGGAGCAGGAAGTGGGCCCTGATTCTCCAAGCTGTTTCCCAATATTTTAGGAGAAGTTCTTCCCTCTGTGCAGCAATTTCCCTGCTCTGAAGGTGCTGTGCTGTCTGGGCTTGGCTTATGCAGCAGTCAGGCTTTTCCCTGGGTAGCTGTGTGCCACATCCAGCATTTCCAGGTTTCCAGGGATATTAATAACTCCCCAGTTATCCTGCCAGGGGCAGGCTCCAGCTCTTAACCTCGTTTTAGTCAAATCCAAGTCACCCCATCACTCCCAAATGTGGCACTCGGGTGACTTTCCTTGTAGGAGGGAAGAGACTTCTCTGGTTAATCTGTGGAGTTCTCTGTCTCCAGGATTTCTCCTTCTGGGGTCAAGAACGGTCCCAAAATGTCAGTCTTATTGGGAATGTGTGCACAGAATCCCAGAATGGTTTGGGTTGGAAGGACCTTAAAGCCCATCCCCCTGAGCAGGGGCACCTTCCACTAGCCCAGGTTACTCCAAGCCCCATCCAGCCTGGGCTTGGACATTTCCAGGGATGGGGAATCTCCAGGGATTAGACAAGCACTAGTGTGTGGAGTTGATCTAGAAAGGGTAGAGACCACGTGAGGAAAGGAGGGCATTTTTTTCTCTTCTCTTACCTTTTTCTGAGACAAAGGAGAGGTGATCAGTCCCTGCTGTGACTTCAGATGGAGAAATATTTATATAAGGAGAAGTAAATGATGGGCAACCTCACAGCCACTCTTGTACTGGTGAGGCCAGACGGATGAGGCTGTGGTTGTGTGGAATCCAGCTGTGCAGAAACTGTTAGAATCCCAGAGCTGGGTTGGAAAGGACCTTGAAGCTCTTCCAGTGCCACCCCAGCCATGGGCAGGGACACCTCCCACCAGCCCAGGGTGCTCCAAGCCCAGTCCAGCCTGGCCTTGGACACTCCCAGGGATCCAGGGGCAGCCACAGCTTCTCTGCCCAACCTGTGCCAGGGCCTGCCCACCCTCCCACCAGGAATTCCTTCCAAAATCCAACTTAAACCTCCTTTCTTCTCAGTGTGAACCCCTTCCCCCTTCTCCTGTCCCTCCATCCCTTGGCAAAGAGCTTTGTAGGAGTGTTTAACCCCACAGCAGATGTTCCCTGAGCCTTGACTTGCCTCCCTGTGTCCCTGCAGAGCCGGGAGCAGGATGGTGCACAGCGAGGCCTTCTCGCGGCCGCTGAGCCGCAACGAGGTGGTGGGGCTGATCTTCCGGCTCACCATCTTCGGCGCCGTCACCTACTTCACCATCAAGTGGATGGTGGATGCCATCGACCCCACCAGGAAGCAGAAGGTGGAAGCTCAGAAGCAGGTAGGGCTCCATCCTTCGGGGTTTCTGGGGGATATCCAGGACTCTGCCCCGTGGAGAACGGTGCTGGCAGCAACCGATGTCGGGACGGACGAGGGCACGCGGGATAACCCAAAACACTGGGCTTGTTTTTTAGGGAATCCCAGGGTTTTGGGCTGTTGGTCCCTTTGAGGAACCCAAAGGGAAATGTTTCCTCTGGAAACGTGGCAGCTTTTTGGTTTGCTTTCTGGTTGACACCAATTTCACAGCTTCAATCAAACAGGGGGTTTTGAGGAACCTGAACCTGTTTTGGGGGGTTTTCTTTTTCTAGTGAGCTTTTGAGTTAAAAACCAGCTTTCCCAGTCTGGGCCAGTGCCAGCTGTTACGTAAGAAGCTGCAATATCTCCAAAGCATGTTGGACTTGGTGTGAGCAGAAAGAGAAACTGAGTTGTGCAAGTGTGTCGACACACCTGATGGCTTTTCCTTTCCAGCTGGGGATAACCCAGTGAATACACATCAAAAATCGACTGACTTCTGGGAATTAGCTTTTGTTACCCTAAAAATATATTCACCTCTCCTTGATGCAGTGCTGTGGAGCTTGGGGCGGGGGGCAAAATTCTGAGTTCAACATTGCACTTGTGTCTCTGATTTTCCTGGTGTTTGATTTCCCCCCAGGCTGAAAAACTGATGAAGCAGATTGGAGTGAAGAATGTCAAGCTGACAGAGTATGAGATGAGCATTGCTGCCCACCTCGTGGATCCCCTCAGCATGCACGTAAGGAGCTGTCTGCCCTGCTCCTCCTGCTCTTCATACATGGGGTGTCTGTGGCACTGACTCTGCATTTCATTATATATTTCATATATACACGCCTATGGAAACACCCAGGAAACAGACCTGTGATTGAAAACTAAAATTACGGAGGTTTTTAATCCCTTGTCTCTCATTTTTGAGGCCAGGCACTGTTTTGAAGGTTTTACCTTGAGAATTTGGGGTATTTTCTCTCAGCAGGAACTCTGCTGATCATCCCTAATAATGTTTTTTCCCTCCTAGGTCACCTGGAGTGATATTGCAGGCTTGGATGATGTCATCACAGATTTGAAAGACACTGTCATTTTGCCCATCAAGAAGAAATATTTGTTTGAGAACTCCAGGCTCTTACAGCCCCCAAAAGGTAGGAAAGGAATGTCACAGATCTGTGTGTTGGAATTTAAAACTGAAAGCCCCAGTGACTCAGGAAGGGAAGGGGAAGTGTGTGGCCAGGCCAAAGTGCAGCCATTAGCACTGATTCCAGGGGAAACCCTCACTCAGATTTCCCCTCCCCTCCTGCTTTAAGGCAGAAGTTTCATGTTAACAATGGTTATTGCTGATCCATGTTTGTGCACTAATCATAGAACCATGGAATGGTTTGGGTTGAAAAGGACCTTAAAGCCCATCCAGTGCCTCCCCTGCCATGGACAGGGACACCTTCCACCAGCCCAGGGTGCTCCAAACCTCATCCAACCTGGCTTTGGACACTCCCAGGGATCCAGGGGCAGCCACAGCTTCTCTGCCCAACCTGTGCCAGGGCCTGCCCACCCTCCCACCAGGAATTCCTTCCCAATATCCAGTCCAAACCTCCCTTCTGTCAAAGCCATTCCCCCTTGCCCTGTCCCTCCAGGCCCTTGCAATCCATGGATCCTGCATTTTTAACTGCCTAAAGGGTCAGGGTTTTTTCCTCATCCAACAAGACAGACATCCCAGTTTTACTCCAGGGATGAGGAGACTCCTGAGGAAACTGGCAGGTGGCAAATGAGCCTCAAGCACAAACTGGACTCCTTGCAGCCACATTTGTTGTGTGTTACTGCCAAACAAAGCAGAGTTTAAACCTAAGAACCCCAAAGTTGATCTTCCCTGCTCTGATCCCTGTCTTGTGGAACTATTAATTACTGCCTGGATGTGTGACCACCTCACTTCTGTGCCCCAGGGCATGGAAAATGCACCACTTTGGGAGCTGCTTGAGTTTTTCCAGGCTGCTTTCTGTTTGAAGTCCCACATTGAAGCTGTCTGGAAAATTACTTGAATGCCATGATCTAATGAGCTGAAGGGAAAAAATGATTTTGGTTATTTATCTTTTTAAAGCAGACTTTCCATCTGGGGCAGCTCCCCAGTTTTATTAGTGCCTTCTGCTTGTGTGTTAATGGGAAGTCACTGCTTCAGAGTAATGATGTTTGTGGGGTTTAGTCACATAAACAGGGGGAAAACCCTTAATAATTCTCTGTTTCAGGCTTTTTTGACTAGGTTCTGTCTCTAAATTGTTTCCTTTGCAGCTATGTTAGAAAAACACTCCTGTGAGTTCTTTCACTGTGCCAACTTTAAAAATAATATGAGATGTCATGTTTAATTGTGGGTAATTCGTTTAAAATGTCTGTGGGCTCAGTTTCCTCGTGGGTTTTTTCCCTTTTCTCACCCCTCTCTGTTAAGTTTTACTAGCAGGGCTGAAACTGGCTGCAAACAAGGCCTGTCAGATGCTGACAGGAAATAAATAGAGGCTTAGTTTTGTGTAACCTTTACAGGCCCAGGAATGGCATCATGGAATGGTTGGGGCTGGAAGGGACCTTCCAAATCCTCTCATTGCAATCCCCTGTCATGAGCAGGGATGACAAACCAGCCACTTTCCATGTCTCCTTTCAATTGCCCTATGCCTGTATCTGAGTGTTTGTGGCTGCAATTTAATAATCTCCTCTGAAATACCTCTGTGTTTGATTTGATGGAACAGTGTTTTCCTGCTTTGTGGCTTCTTCCCTCTTAAGTCCTGGCTGGAACACAAGCCTGGGCACCCTCAGGTGTGTCACAGCCAAGCATTAACCCCCTGAATTTTTCAGGAGTGCTGCTCTATGGCCCCCCTGGGTGTGGCAAGACCCTGATTGCCAAAGCTACAGCCAAGGAAGCAGGTTGCAGATTTATCAACCTCCAGCCTTCCACGCTGACCGACAAGTGGTATGGGGAGTCCCAGAAGCTGGCTGCTGCTGTCTTCTCCCTGGCCATAAAGCTCCAGCCATCCATCATTTTCATTGATGAAATAGGTACAAAGCTCTCTGTTTCTCTCTAGAGTGTGTAGGTTCCATGAGGTGTTGATTGCTGTCACCTTTTCCTTAGAAAGAGGGAAGGTTCAGTGGTGGGAATAGGATTGGAGAAAAGTTCAGGAATAGATCTAAAGCAATTATGGTGAATTAGGAAAGACAATGCATTTCTTCCTTGTGGGAATGGAGGAATTCCCAAGTAGGACAAATTGCTAATTTTTGGTTCAGAGGAAACCCAGCACCAGATCCACTTCAGTCCTTCTGCCATGAGGGCACAGGAAGGGAAATAAAATATGGGTTTAGCAGAGCTCTGGAATAGTAGCTTAATAGGGCTGAAGAAGTAGGAGGGGAGTCTGTTTTCCATGAATTCAGGGGGGTGAAAATGTGGAGCACAGGATTTGGGGCAGTGTGGTGTGATGGGTACACCTTGTGTGATGTCATTTGGGAGATGGGGCAGAGTCCCCTTGGCTGTGCTTCACTGTAAGCAATGCTTTTGGTTTGGTGACAGAATGGTTATTACAAATGGTTGTGAAAGTTCATTTTTGAGACCAGAGAACAGCTCCTCCCAGGAGGAATCCAACTGGGCTGGGAGTGAGCTGCTTTTGTCCCCCACCACAGATTCCTTCCTGCGCAACCGGTCGAGCACGGACCACGAGGCCACAGCCATGATGAAGGCTCAGTTCATGAGCCTCTGGGATGGGCTGGACACTGACTACAACTGCCAGGTGAGTGCAGGGGGCACAGGGGGTGGCACTGCTGCCTGGGGGTCACACTGCCTGGAGCCCCTTGTTCCCAGTCCCTGCACGGAGCAGGAGTGGCCAAGGGGTTTCTTTCCTGGTCACTGATCACCAGCATATTCTGGGCGTGAGGGGAGTTGTACTAACAGGTCCTTTTTGTGCCTGAGAAGACTGGTTTGGGGTTATTTGGAATCATGGAATGGTTTGGGTTAGAAGGAATCTTAAAGCTCATCCAGTGCCACCCCAGCCATGGGCAGGGACACCTCCCACCAGCCCAGGGTGCTCCAAGCCCCGTCCAACCTGGCCTGGGAAACTCCCAGGGATCCAGGGGAACCTGCAGGGATTAGACAAACACCAGACTGGAGTTAATCTGAAAGGGCAGAGAAGTGAATGTTCCCAAAGCCATGTTTCCATCCTCTTCTTTCATCCCCTCCATGGTCCCAACTGGAGTGTTGTGTTTTGCAGAGGGAGAAAAAACCCCAAAGCTGCTGGTGCTGTAAAACCAAACCAACAAAACCCACTGATGGAATAAGTATTTCTGTAATAAATGTGGTGCACTGGAAGGTGACCCCCTGACAAGGGGTGGAACAAGATGAGCTTTAAGGTCCCTTCCAACCCAAACCAGTCTGGGATTCTGGGATTCCAAATGACTTGAATGTAGCAAAAAGCCTGCATGGTGTGGTTCTGAACTGTCACCTGGAATGAGGTTTTTAAAGCCTTTAAAAAGGATGTTTATTCTCCAAGTTTGAAATGTTCAGTCTTTTTAATCTGTATTTCTGTGCCAATGTCCAGTGCACTGACCTCCATTGAGATCTGCTTTGCCTTGCCTCTCAAGCTGGTGCTAAAGGTGTATTTAAGTTGATTTTTCAAAAATGACAAGACTCAATATACATACTGAGGAGCTTAAAGCAGGCTCTTTGCTCACCATTAATAAGAAGCCAGTGGTATGAACACTTTATTATCTTTTTTCCCCAACACACTGACAATTTCTTGGAGCAAGCCAAATTGTTCATTCCCTGCAGAAAGACAGTTTGGGGCCCCTTGAGTTCAGCAGAATTTGACTTTTGCTACAGTACCAAAAAATCCTGCAGGCTCAGAGGAAATTGTAAATCACTGTTATTTATTCCTGTGTTGATTGCATCTGGAACCCACGCTCAGCTTTGGGCCCAGCCTGCTCAGGATGGAGCCTGGAGTCTGGCAGGAACTCGGGGCAGAGCCCTGGTGAGAAATGGCCCTCTGGGCTGAAAGGCCAAAGAAAACAGTGCCCAGCCAGGCGTGGATTGCAGCAGTGAGGCTGCCCCGGGGCCTCTAGGTGGCAGGGTGACTCTGTGCCACCAGCACTGCGGGCTGGGGAGAGCCCTGGGAGAGCCTGGGCATGGCACAGGGACTGCCCTGCCCAGGTGTGTGCCAGGGACAGAACTAGAGGAACAAACGAGGCTGCTGTGAATGGGGAGTGATTTGTTCAGGAATTAAGAGCCAGAGTGCTCTGGTGAGGCAAACACTGCCCTTGTGTTGGCCACGTGGAACCCACTGCTGCCAGCTGGACCTGGGCATGGACAGCTCCATTTCATGCCTCAAAACACAGAGACCACCCCCTCTTGGTGCTTGTGAAAGCTGCCAGGGGGTCACTGCCCTCCTTGTCTAGTGGAAGGTGTCCCTGCCCATGGGACAAATGATCTCTCAAGGTCCCTTCCAACCCAAACCGTTCCGGGATTCTTTTTTCAACACAGCACAAAAATACCCCAGTTTTGAATACCTTACCGAAACATCTCCTTTCCAATTCCTCCAGAGCACCAGGAACTAGAAGTGACATCACTTAAGAGTCATAAGCAGAAGTTTTAAGTTCCCTCTTAGAGTTTGAACTTTCCAGTCGGGCTCACAGAGTTCAGACCGATGTCAGAATGTCCCCCCAGGTGGTGTTTGTGGCCCCAGTTCTCTCTGCAGCTGCCTCTTGCTGAGGTCAGGACCAGGAATCCCTCATGGAACCCCTTTAGATGTCGATGTTCTCGCTGAGGGGGCTGGTTTGGGAACTCCCAGGGCCCCTTTTGCCCAGCTGGTTCCAGGCTGAGCCGTGTGGTGTGCTGGGATTGGCAGGTGATCGTGATGGGAGCCACCAACCGCCCGCAGGACCTGGACTCGGCCATCATGAGGAGAATGCCCACCCGCTTCCACATCAACCAGCCTGTAAGTCCTGCCTGGGCCACCCCACGGGCCCTCAGCGCTCAGGGGATGCCTCTCTGCTGGGGTCATTTCCCCCAAAATGCTGCATTCTCTGGTTCTCGTGGTTCAGAAGCACACCCGTAATTTGGCTTTTTGGGGTGGTGTTTCTCAGGGAGGTTTGGGTGCCCTGGGGCTTTTGTCTGAAACACTTCCCACCCCCTCATCTTCTTCTCTGGGAATGGAGTGGTTGAGATGCTGCACTCTGGAAAGGGCTGGTTTGGAACTTGGAAACAGCCACACAGAGCACACCCAAAAGTGGCTGCACACAGTTGCCTGTGGGGGGGTGGCCCCTGGGACAGCTCATGGGGAGGAGCAGGCACTTCCTGATGCCATCGATGCCTTCTGGGTGCACAGTGTTTGGGAGAGAAGAGGGAATGAATTCTACCAAGGAAAGCCCACCTTGTGCTCAGGCCTTTCCTCTGCTGGGCACAGCAGACACTCTGGAGAACCAGGGTTGTGGTGGGCTTGGAATGAGATGGTCTCTAAGGTGCCATCCAACTGGACCATTCCATGACTCTGATTTATGACAAAGAGGCAGTAATGAAGCTCTTTCTCAATTAGTCTCAATTAGCCAGCTGCCACAAGGTTGCTGCTGCCACCCTTTTCCAGGTGCTTTAGTCTCCTTTGAACACCTGGCTTTGTCACCAGACATTTCTGTGTTGGTGTTACTGGGAGTTCAGTCCCTGTCAGAATTCCCTCCTGGCTACAGAAATCATTATTCTTTTCTTGCTGAAACTGAAGAGTCAAAACTGGAGGAGTAAAGCTCTTGCTCATTGTGCAACAGAGCCCTCATGTTCCCAGGCCCATGTGGTTTGAACTGGCTTTCCCTCTGTGTGGGAGGATCCTTTTGGAGACAAGGCATTCGTAACCCTCTGACTTCCACACCTGTCCCATACTCTTTCCTCATCTCCAAGTGTTCCTTGAATTAGGAAGGGCAAACCTGTGGATTTGAGTCCTCTCTATTGTCTTTCTGTCAAGACCTGTCACTGGAAGGATGAATTATGTGCAGGGAAAAGTGCCTTGGGATATTCCAGGGCCTGGCTCCTTCCCCAGAATCAGAGTTACCAAAGGAGGATTGTCCTTACCTCACCAGAGCCCTGTCATGAACCTACTGCTTGTCTCCTGGTCCTGTGCTTTGTGATCAACCAGCATGGTCCTGACTGGGCTCAGGGAAAGCCTTGCACATTTTAGAAGTGGGTTTGAGATGAAAATGCCCCAAATCACTCATGACAAATTCTCTGCAAAGCAGAGGGAAATGGAAGAAGTATTTTGGGGGACAGAGTGGCAACTGCTCAGCTGCCAGAGTGTCTGTGGGGAATTTTTTTCCCCTTTTTAACGATGGAAGTGGAGTTTGGGAGCCACAACACCCAGTCCTTGCTGCCTGTGTCCTCCCTCCCTGGTCAGGATCTGCTCAGCACTCACCTGTCTGTCAGTGACCTCATTACAGGCTGTGATTTCCAGTGCTGGAAAAGCCCCAGCCATCACCTGCAGAACTAAATTTGTGCCCAGGCAGGTTTGCCCCCATCCCCTGGGTGAGGGCTCAGCTTGTGTGGCTGAGCTGGGCCCAAAGCCCCTGCAGGGCCTCTGGAGCCCAGTGTTACACGGGGTATTGTTGTCCCCTGGTGACTTTGGTCCCTTCTGTTCCAGGCCCTGAAGCAAAGAGAAGCCATCCTGAAGCTCATCTTGAAAAATGAAAACGTAAGTAGCCCCCTGTTGGTGACACTTTGCTGGTGACATCAGTGGCCTTACAGAAAGCATGGCTTGTAATTGCCTGCCTTGGAGCCAGGAGAGATTATCTACCAAGGTGTTCCTGTTGATTGCTTGGGAATCTTTGTGGATTTAGGTGTGGCCTTCCATTAAAGCACCGGAGTGGCCTCGTGTGTAAGCACAGGCCTCATCAGAGCAGCAGCCCTGGGGTGTGGGCTGAATCACCATCCCTGAGCACAATTACTTCACTGCTCTGTCTCCATTTGCTCATTTTGTAACAGGATAATGCATTGATCTCCCTAAAGATGCTGGAGGTGAATCACATCTGGATAAGTGAAGGAAATTCCCTCATAAAGCAGGGAGAGGAGATCCTGACTCTTCCTTTAACTCTTTGCTGGCTCAAGTCAAGAAAAGAGGAATGACTCTTTTGACAGTGCTGCTTTTGCTCCACAGTTCATATTTCCTTTAGAGGAAAACTGCTACAGATATTGTAGTTACTGCTGTTGTGTGGTGTTTGTGTCCCATCTGCCCTCCAAAGGGAGGGGGTCACTGTGAGCACTCCTGGAGTGTCTGGGGGCAGGACATGGGGTCTGTATTCCCAGAGGTTCCTCCCAGATTTAGTCAGCAGCACTGACTGCCTGGAGGTTAATGTTGCAAAGGAAAAGAAAGATGGAATAAATGTGGGGTCGTGCCTGGGAGTAGTTCAGTGTAGTCCAGGGCATGGAGTTACACATTATTTTGCCTCTAAATCCCTGTTTTGGGATTGTATGAAGTGGGAACAGGTGTCCAGACAACAGAGTTGCTGAGGGNGGCTGAATCACCATCCCTGAGCACAATTACTTCACTGCTCTGTCTCCATTTGCTCATTTTGTAACAGGATAATGCATTGATCTCCCTAAAGATGCTGGAGGTGAATCACATCTGGATAAGTGAAGGAAATTCCCTCATAAAGCAGGGAGAGGAGATCCTGACTCTTCCTTTAACTCTTCCCTGGCTCGAGTCAAGAAAAGAGGAATGACTCTTGTTGTGTGGTGTTTGTGTCCCATCTGCCCTCCAGAGGAGGGAAGGGGAGGGGGTCACTGTGAGCACTCCTGGAGTGTCTGTGGGCAGGATATGGGGTCTGTATTCCCAGAGGTTCCTCCCAGATTTAGTCAGCAGCACTGACTGCCTGGAGGTTAATGCTGCAAAGGAAAAGAAATGGAATAAATGGGAATAGTTCACTGTGGTCCAGGGCATGGAGTTAGACACATTATTTTGCCTCTAAATCCCCGTTTTGGGATTGATTGAATTGGGAACAGGTGTCCAGACAACAGAGTTGCTGAGGGACCTCTGGGGGCATCTGGGAGAACGGGTCAGTGTTCCTGTGAGCCAGTTTTTGCCCCGCAGATCCCTGCAGGAGCTGGGTTAGTGATGGCATGGCCCAGCAGGATGGAGGGCTTTGGGTGGGTTTGCTCCAGCAGCCACAGGAGCTGGGTTAGTGATGGCATGGACTGACAGGATGGAGGGCTTTGGGTGGGTTTGCTCCAGCAGCCACAGAAGCTGCAGCATCAGTTTCGTGAGATGAACCATTGGGAGTTAGGAATTCACCTCTCCAAGAACATCCAAGGACGATGATGTGAGGGCAGCTCAGAATGCTGGGGGTGACCCCAAAGCCCGCAGCTGTGGCCCTTGCACACTCTGACCCCGTGGTTTGTGCAGGTGGACAGGCACGTGGACCTGCTGCAGATCGCCAAGGAGACCGACGGCTTCTNGAGTACGTCAACTCCTCCTGCCACGAGGACACGTACGTGTGCCTGTGCCCCTGCCTGGGCCACTGCCTGGGCCCCTGCCTGTGCCCCTGCCTGGGCCACTGCCTGGGCCACTGCCTGGGCCCCTGCCTAGGCCACAGGGCTCTGCTGGGCTGGGAAGGGAGCTGAGAAGGGGCTGGAGCAGCAGGAGGGGCTGAGGGAGCTGGGGGGGCTCAGCCTGGAGAAAAGGAGGCTCAGGGGGGACCTTCTGGCTCTGCAAGTCCCTGCCAGGAGGGGGGAGCTGGGAGGGGTCGGGCTCTGCTCCCAGGGAACAGGGACAGGAGCAGAGGGAATAACCAGGAGATGTTCAGGGGGGACATCAGGAGGGATTTGTGCCTGGAAAGGGTGGTCAGGCCTTGGCAGGGGCTGCCCAGGGAGGGTTGGAGTGCCCAGCCCTGGAGGTGCCCAAGGCAGGACTGGCCGTGGCACTCAGGGACAGGGTGGGCTCTGTTGTCTCCCAGATCTTTTCCCTCCCCACTGGTTCTGGGGTTCCAGGGTGGTGCTGGCCCCACCTCAGAGCCCCTCTTGCAGTGGCTGCTGCTCACTCTGGGACTGTCCCACTGGCTGTTCCTTAGCCCCTGAGCCCTCAGCTGGCTGTGTCTGTGTCCCCTCTGCAGCCACGACGAGGACGAGATCCGGCCGGTGCAGCAGCAGGATCTCCACAGGGCCATCGAGAAGATGAGGAGGTCCAAGGATGTCTCCATGCAGAACCTCTCCATGGAGATCGTTTTTGATTAAGAAGCAGAGCGTGTTTGCAGTTCTGAGGTGATTTAGTGTGACTTCTGTAATCAGTTAGCAAAGCCAATGCCAGGGGGTGGGAGCGGGGCTGGAGGAGGGACTTCTGTCTCTGGAATCGTTTTTATACAAACCCCTCTAAGTTATTGCAACGCCCTCGGGCACCACTGGAAGGGCAACCAGAGATCATGAGTGGGACAATTGAGCCCAGACCAAGAGAGTTGTGCCACGCTGATCCACTGAGGAGCCTTCCAGCAGGTGGGAGCTGGGGCACTGCATGGAGGGACAGTCCAGGAGGGGCTCTGCGTGTCCCTGTGACCTGTACATAGTCACACTTTTTTTTATATATATATAGACATAATCTGTAGATAACTTGAGTATGGAAAATCTTTTCTACTTGCTGAAGCAAACCAAGCCAGAAGATGTATAGGTGAAAGATTCCTCGATACTCAGTTCACATCTACCTTTTAGCAGCAAATACCAGGATAGAAACTGCTTTAGAGCACAGCAAGACTGGAAACGCTCCTGATCTCTCTTTCACATGACCACTTGAAATCCAGTGCCACTTAGTAAAGATAGCAAAGTCCTCTGTAAAGATGTTTGGAGACTTTTAATTTTGTATGATTTCTGCTTTTTAAATGAACGCTGGTTTTATTTTTGGGTTTCCCTTGATGTGAGTAGAAGGTTTCCTGCTCTTCCCTGGAGGTCCCCCCACACCTTGGCAGCTCCTGGTGCCCTCTGGAGTCCCCTCTGTGCTCTGAGGGATGTGTGTGATGTTTGGATCTGTGAAACAGAGGGAATGGGGTTTTACTTCTAACTGTGTGTCTGTGCTGGTGAGTTCCTGTGGCCAAGGGTGACACGTGGGAGTGGCACGAGTGTCTCAGTGACGTTGTTGTCAGAGATCGTCGAGAACCTGATTGTTCTTTGTCTCATTTCATGGATTGTGCACTAATTGAATGGAAATCTGTAAAGGGAATTAATTGTCCCAGCCCCTGGGGTGGGGTGTTGTCACAGCTCTGCTGCCTGGGAGGGGAGGGAGGCGTTGGGAGCAGAGAGTGATGTGAAACCAAACGCAGTGCAAAAAGTGAAATAAAGAGGGCTGGAGCCCTGCCATGAGACCGTGTGGGGCTGCTGAGTGTCCACCAAGCTCCCTGCTGCTCTGCAGTGCTGTACTGGGATTGTCCAGCCTGGAGAGGAGAAGCTTTGGGGGGACCCAACTGTGGCCTTGCAGTGCCTGGAGGGGCTGCAGGAAACATGGAGAGAGACCATTGACAAGGGATGGAGGGACAGGACAAGGGGAATGGGTTCCCAGTGCCAGAGGGCAGGGCTGGATGGGATATTGGGCAGGAATCCTTCCCTGGGAAGGGGGGCAGGCCCTGGCACAGGGTGGGCAGAGAAGCTGTGGCTGCCCCTGGATCCCTGGCAGTGTCCAAGGCCAGCTTGGAGCCCCCTGGGCTGGGGGGAGTCTCAAGTGCCGAACTCCCAGCTGGAAGGCAAAGATCCCCTCCCAAAAAAATCAGAGAGCCCCTCACATGTATAAATATTTATTTGTACTAAAAGTGAGTGTTTCATAGCAGAGTATCGAGTTCGGAATATATTAAATCATGAGATGAATCAGTTGAAGCACAAATTCCAGTCTCATGGCTTTAATAAATACACCACACAATCCGCACTCCACGTACTCCAATCAGAGGTAATCAGGACACTGGGCTGGTTTGCAGGGATAATTCCACAGCTGTTTGGCTGTGACCACCTGGATTTACCGCAGAGTCTTCTCAGAGCTGGATTCTTTTCTGCTGAACAGCAACAGTGCTATTTCACTCCTTAAAAATGCTAAATGGGACTATTTTGGCTCCCAGGTCCCTGCCCGAGGGCCTGAGGGGATGAGGTGCTGGTGCTGCTGTGCTGTCACAGCACCCACCACGGGGGCTGCAGCAGTTCCTTGGGTTCAGGTCTTTGGTACAAAGACTTTAAAAAATGACTTTAAAAACCCACCCAACCAGCCTTTTTGGAAGGGTATTTTCCAGTCATACACGAAGGCCTGGACATTGGCAGTGTCGCTCCCTGTCCTGCCTGGAGAGCAGGAGATGGTTTTGATGAGCTTGTCACTAAAACTGGAGCACAGGAGGAGGGGAAAGCCAGTTCCACTTCACTGGAAACACATCCCAGCTGGATATGGGGCAGCTGCTGAAGGAGGCACAGGCACAACATTCCCAAATGGAATTGGCTGTTTTGTTTGATGTGCCTTCTGGATGGGAGGAGTGTGGGCACAGGGAGGATGCTCAAAGCACGGGGATGGCATCCCCAAGGTTGTCTTGCTGCCCAGAGCCTGCTCAGATCTTCGTGGTGCCTCCCAGGGCAGCTTCCCTGGCCAGGCTCCGAGCACAGGGCACAGTCCATGGAGAGCTGAGCTCAGAGCACCAGGAACACCCAGCACAGGCTCAGTCTGACCAGAGAGCTCCAACAGGGGGAAGGAAGCAAGGCATGACAGTGAGCCATTGGCTCAGCCACAAGGAACTGGCGGTGGTCGAGGCTGATTTTAAAAAATCCTTTTAAAAAAGGGCATTAAAAAGATTCCCCTGTTTATCAGAGGAATCTAACAAATTGTCTAAGGCACAAGGTGGAGGGCAGTGACTGGATCTGGGCACTGGGTGCCCGTTTCCCTCTCCCACTCCTCACTTCCAGCCCCTGCTCCTGCCAGGCAAGGGGCACTGCAGAGGCACTTCTGCCTTGCTGCTCCTGCAGGGCAGGATTGATCCTGGTGCTGCGGTCCCACCTCTGCCCCGGCACAGCACCAAAACATCCATCCCGAGGCTGTGCTGGGCTCCTGCCCCCCAAGCTCAGCTGGGAATGAAGGGCCTGCTGCCTCCCCCTTCCAGCCCCATGGGGATGTTCCCAGCAGCTCCAAGGGGACAAGGACCAGGCTCAAAGTATTTCTGATTAGTAAAAACCACTCTGAGCTGGGCAGGAAAATTGCCCAGTCAGAGCATTGGAAATGATCCGTGTCATAGGGAATCAATCAATCATTGCTCACTCTTAATACAAGTATTTCTAGAGAGGAGGAGGAGGAGGGGGAGGAGGAGGGGTGTTAATCCTTCTTCTCCAGTGACTGGTAGTACGTGGTGAGCACCTTCCAGGCCTTGGGGGCCATGAAGCCATCGGGAGGGTTTTCCCCTTCCCGGGCGAGTTTCCTCATGCGAGTTCCTGAGATGAAGTCAAAGTCCTCGTGCCTGCACAGAACAGAGGGAGGTGCCATCAGCAGGGCTGGCCCCAGCCACGCCCAGGGTCCCTCAGCCCAGGGTCCCTCATCCAGGGTCCCTCATCCCAGAGCAGCTGGAGTGTCCAGAGCACTCCCCCAGCTGTGAGGGGCTGTGTTTCTGCTTGTTCCCCTTTAGTTCCACGTGACCCACCCTTGGCCTGGAGGGGACCTTGGGTGGCTGTCCCCGGTTCTCCCCCCCTCCTCTCCTTAAGGGGAACACCAGGGGCTTTTCCCTCTGCCCTGGCAGGCCCGGGGTGACCACAAACACCCCAGCCACGTCACCTTTGGGGGTCATAGAAATCCATGGCCCTCTTGAGCTTGTTGTAGGCAGCGACGCGGAAGGGGATGATCTCCACCGAGGTGAGCCCCGGGGCCATGCTCAGCACCTTCCCCCCGTGCGTGGCCTCGTACAGGTCCTTCTTGGTGTCGGGGTGGGGCATCCCCGCGGGGTCACGGCCCACGATGTAGAAGTTGGCCCCGGCCACCATGCGGGCTCGGCAGTGCCACTGCACCTGCAGGGGGGGGAAAGGGGGAAAGGGAAAGGGGGGAAGGAGACATGTCAGCAGCCTCGCTGTGGGTCCTCACAGCTGGGCAGGGGAATGGGGTTGGCTCCAATCTGGGGGCAAATGGAGGTCACACTATGAACTTGCAATATGCCAAGGCTGCCCACACATCCCTCCCTCCCTCCCTCAGGGGACACCCAGCATTTACCCCTTTCATCCCACCGATTTGGGGACGGAAGGGAAACCACTGGGGGACACAGGAGAAGGTGAAGTCTGTTCCCACCCCTCCTGCCAAGGGGGAGGACGGGAGCCCAGAGGGCCAAGCTCTGCAGGGACCCCGTGGAGGCAGCAGCTCCACTCCCTTCCCAGGGCTCCCCAGAGCTGCAGGGACGGGCTGGCAGCAGAACCCCCCGGCCAGGCTCCCCACCCTGCCCTGGGGAGCAGCCCAGGGCTCCCTTACCTCCGTGGGGCCGGCGTAGAGCATGGGAGAGGGGAAGATGGCCACGATGGTGGACTTGGGGTCCAGGACCTGCTCCTCGAGCACGGCCGCGTGCTGCTTCATCCTCCACTCCAGAGGGACATCGTCGTCCTTGGTCCAGCCGCCCAGGGGGTGCAGGAGCAGCACGGGGTTCTTGTAGCCCCTGAGCAGCAGCTGGCGCCGCGTGTCCTGCATCAGCAGGGCGTGCCCGTTGTGCACGGGATTGCGCAGCTGGAACGCAAACACGGCATCTGCGAGGCAGGACCAGAGGGTCAGGGGCTGCACCCACCCTGCAGGGGCCCTGCAGCGCCCTCTGGCACGCTTGGCACTGCCACACAGGCACGGGAGAGGTGTGTGTGTCCTGGCTCCATGTGAGTGAGACTTTAAGTACCCCAGGGGAGCGTTTCACAGGGGTTATCCCCGTTACACATCCCCCCCTGGGGTCATCCCTGTTACACATCCCCCCCGGGGTTATCCCCGTTACACATCCCTCCCTGGGGGCTGCTCCCAGTGCCAGGGGCCCTCCTGGAATGTCTGCACAGCCCAGCTTCCCTCAGTGACCTCGCCGAGCTCAGGGGCACCTTCAGGAAGGTCATTGCTCTCTGCCCAAAGTGAGGGTGGGTGTCTGAGCCCTGCCAGGCTGCTGGGACCTGGTTGGACACGGCTTGGGGCACCCTGGGCTGGTGGGAGGTGTCCCTGCCCATGGCTGGGGGTGGAACAGCATGAGCTTTAAGGTCCCTTCCAACCCAAACCACCCTGGGTTTCTATGGGATAGACAGCTGGGAGCAGCCACCTGAGCTGTCCCCACTGCTGAAGGAGCAGCTCTCACCTGCCAGGAGGACACGAGCAGGATGCCCAGCACTTCCCAACCCACTGAGGGCGCAGCCCATCACAAGCACTGCCCTCCACCACAGAGACCCTACCCCACCTTTTGTCCCATGGCCAGCATCCCTCTTGCTGCTCACCCCACCCCAACAGTCCCATTTTGGGAGTGTCCAGGAGCACCTTGGCAAGGGCTGTGAGTCTGGGGGCACATCACTGTGGATCACACCACCCTCCTGGTGTCAGGGGGGTCAGGAAGGGCCGTGTCACCAGTGTTAGCCCAGGGCACTCACCAGCATTCATCTCCCTGAACTTCTGCTTCAGATCCCGTGGGGTGAGGCGATACTGGTCCAGCCCATCGTTCCACTTGATCTTCTCCAGGACCTGGAGGTCTCCACCAACCAGCCAGTCTCCACTCTCCATCACCATCTGGGAATCATTGCAGGTGGAAAACATGGTTACAGTGACCACATGGACTCAATGTCACGAGCAGCAAAACCTCCCCAAGTGAGGCCTCAGCCACCCAGTCCCCACCACTGGCAGCCAGGACCCTACAAGGTGTGGCACCAGGCCTTCCTCCACCTCCCTCTTCACTCCTTCCTCCTGGGAATATGCAGGAGGGAGGAGCCTGTTGCACAGGGAGCACCTGCTGCTCATTCATTACAAGAGGCATTTTAAGGGAGGGGGAAAGAACTAACTCAGCTTTAGGCTCTTCAAGCAAAGTCCCGAGTTCTGACAGCTCAGGTGGAACCCAGAGCTCCCCCTTCCTGAGGGATGAGGTTCCTTGTACTGCCAGAGAGCAAGTGGGAAGAGAGGGAGCTGTAAAAGCATAACCCCCCTTCTGGCTGCCAACCTGAGGAGCACCAATTTCAGAACCCCCTGAGGTGGGAGGACCCCCCAAGGGCCATCCAGCCCAGCTCCTCGATTGGGACGCAGCGATTCCCAGCAAGGGGAAACCCAAACCCCAGGACGGCTGTTCCCACCCCAGCCAGGGTGCCCAGCCCCACCTGGATGTGTGGGTGGCGGGGGCAGGTGGTGCCCCAGACGCGGGCACAGCGCTCCTCCTTCCTGTGCTCGAAGAACTCGGGGCGGCGCAGCAGGGCCAGCCGGCGGCCCTGGAAACTCAGAGCCAGCGCCTCGCAGCCCTGCAGGCGCTGCTTGTCCTGCTCCGACACCGCCAGCACGATGGGCACGCTCAGGTTCACCACGCCATCTGCCAGGAGACAGCCACAGCGTCACCCCCTCCAGCCACGGCCCAGCAACAGGAGGTTTCCGTGGAAATTTAGTCAGGGGGTTGGTTTTGTCAGCGCTGCTGATGAATGGAGAGGTCAGTGGGAACACAGAACTCCTTATCTCGGGGCCAGAGATGTCTCCGAGGCACCTGGAGCATCTCACCACTTCCCTGGTTCTTCTCTTTTAGTTGGCAAGTTGATAAACCTAAATGTGCTTGGGAGATGCAACCCTGCAGCCTCCTTTTGCAGGAGAAGCACCTCTGTGGAGGTGGCCCCACTATGGTGTTCCCTGCAGCACCTCATTCCCTGCACACCTCCTGGACTGCCTCTCCCAGCAGGGAGAACACCACCACACTTGGGTTTGGGGTTTATCCCTGGATATCTCTGCACTGCTCCTGCTCCTCTGTACCTCTGCAATGTCCATTTTTACCTATATGAATACACCAAGTCTGTATTTGCTCCTGCAGCTTCTCATTTCAGTGTTGCCCCTAAATATACATGGAGATCATGTTGGTTTTATCCCCGCTGCCCCAGTTTCCCAGCCCTCCACTAAGGTGCTCCCATGTCTCCTTGGATATATTCCAGTGCTAATACAGAAGAATCAGTCCCTGCCATGGGTTTCCAGTCACAAACAAATCACTGATTCAATTTGTTCTGATCCGACTGAAATCGGTGTGGGCTATTGAGAATCTTAATTTGAGGATTTTTGACTCTGATGGAGATTTTTTTAAGCCTTATTAAAATATTTGCATTTCCTTCTAATTCACAACTGGGTATCATTCGCCTGCAATTTGCAGGAATAATCAGAACTAGAGTCACATGGGATCCGATCAATATCAACTTTGTACATTGAAATCATATTAACAGTGATCAGTCAATGAAGTCAGCACGGGGAAAACACAGGCTGGATTAGGAAACCACCAAATGCTGCTGGAAGGGAGGATCTTCAGGCTGCATTTCCAAATGCAAGCGGGAGATTGCACAGAAGATCAGCCCAGTGATGGCAATCACTAAACTGCATTGGCAGGACACGAGGGGTGTCAGCCCACGTGCAACTGGCTGCATCATCAACAGGCCCAGTTCTTAGTCTTAAGAATTTCCTTTTCTTTCTTTTATAAATCTCAGAAAATTATAGCCCCAAAAAAAAGAAAGAGAATCTCAGTTGAAGTAATTTGTGTTCAGCCTCAGAGCAGTCACATACATACCAGCTACCGAGCGACTCCTGCCTGGGAGAACAAACACAATTAAGGTAATTAACACTCCCCCACACGGTACAGAAACCATTGCAAGAACCAAAGCAGGTAAAACCTCAGCCAAGCAGCTCCTGACCGGGGCAGGGCTCCTGCTGCTGTGGCCCTGGTCCTCCAGGGTGCCAGCCCCAGGAGTGAGGGGCACCAGCTGCCCTGGCACTGCCACCCCACCCTGACAGCTGGAGGGGAGGGCAGAGCACTGCAGGCCCCACAGCCCTCCTGCTGATCCCCCTCTCCTCTTGGGGGCCCTACAGAGCTCACCATCACCCAGCTGCCAGGACATCCAGGTGGGATTTACAGCCCAAGGCTCAGCACTGAGTTGAACAAGTGCACCCAAACAGTGGCTGGAGCTGCTGAGACCATCACACACCCCAGGGCAAAGAGCTGGACTGAGGACTCTGGAAGGACCAGCCTCAACCCTCTCCTGGGCAATGCCACACCCCAGTCTCAGCACTATGAGGTGGAATCTTCCACCACTCTGCCTAAAGCTCATCCAAGGGCACTGGGATGTTCTCCCTCCTGCCCAGACCTCATCCTGTGGGCCTGCCCATGCACATGCTGAGCTTGGAGACCTCCATGGAGACAAGGCAAACCAGGCACTGGTGCTGATGCCCTCTGCTACAAGGACCTTGCTCCACAGAGTTCATCCCCCTGCTAAGCTGCTGTCCTGGCCTTTGTCCCCGAGCCCCTGGAGCTCTCCAAAACCTGAACACATGTCCACAGCCCTCAGGGGAGCTCCAGGGTTGGGAGGGCACTCCCAAACCAGGTGCTCTCCATGCTGAGCCTCTGGCATGCAGCTCTGGAGCAATGTGGTCAGCACAGGTTGCCTCTGCGACCTTGTCAGGCCCAGCAGGCAGCTCAAAGAGCACAGATCAGGCTCTGATAACAAGGCCCTGTGTTTCTGAGCTCTGTTTGCACCCTGGGAGGAGGGGAAAGGTGAAAGCAGAAGCCCCCTCAGTGCCACTCCTCCAGACCAAAGGGAGCACTCCTGAGCTCTGCCCCTGCTGCACGGTGACAAGTGCCAGGAACAGCAGCAAGTCACTGCCCTGCCTGACCAGGGCATCTTCCAGAAGGAAGGCAAGGCTCAGAGAGACTTGCCCACCAAGACCCCAGATCCCTGAGGGCAGAGCTCACTGCCAGGTCCACAAGGGAGTGTCCTGTGTGCAGGTGAAGCCACAGTGACAGCACCTACAGCTGAGAAACTGCACGGGGATACCCATGGCCCACTCTCAGCTGTGTATGGCCATTACCTGAGCCCTCCCTGCCTTTTCCAGGGATAAAGCACATGCTGCTAATGGACAAAGACAGCTGATTTGCTTCAACTTGGAGAAGCAGAAAATGGGCTGGGGGGGGAGCAAAATTAGGCTTTGTTCCTGTCCCCAAGGAGCAGGTGCCTTCTCCTCCCACCTCAAGCTCAGCCTGGCAGCCTCCCCGCTCGCTTGGCTTAGGGTTTGCCTCTGTGTTTACCCCAGTAAAGAGCTACACGAGGCCTCCAGTTTGAGCAGTGCCAGGCAGGGTGTCCCAGCTGTGAGCCAGGGCTGTGCCCATGGCACAGTGACCTTGGCCACCTTCACGAACCCCCAAGTTTGGCACGGGAGAGGAAAGGAGGAGGACCCAGCCGAGCATGGAGCTGTTCCATGGGGCTGCCTGGTGGGGTGAGCATCCCATCCCATCCCAT
>WBMV01006544.1:64845-75115 GCA_013396655.1 Campylorhamphus procurvoides | reverse complement strand
AGGTCCCGGAGGCGCCGGGGAGCGGGAGTGGGACCCGCACCGGCACCGGCGCCGGTACCGGGCGGGGGGAATCCATCCTCCTTGCCGGACTGAGCCTCCTCCGCTCCCTGCCAGCCTGCCAAGGATGCGCCCACCCGGAGCCGACGGCGACCGCGGGCAGCAGCGGCCCCAGCGGGGCGAGCAGGTACCCCCTCCCCGGCCCACCTCCCTGGGACCCTTCCTGGGTGTCTGTCGTCCTCTCCCCGTCCCCGTTTGGGGACCGGGGCAGCCGCTCCGCCGAGTTTCCCTCCTAGCCGGAGATCCCGACCTGGGCAGCTCCCCGGGAACATCCCCCGCCGGTGCCCGGAGCCTCCCGGTCGCATTCCCTGCGAGGACGGGGCTATCCCGGGGAGGTTCAGGGAGACCCCGGTGGGACATTCATGCCCTGGTCCCCCCAGGATACGCGGGGTCCCTGTCGGGTTTGCAGGGCCGGGCTGGCGGGAGCGGATGTGGGAGGAAGGGGAGGAAGAGGAGAAGAGCTCGGGGGCGCGATGGAAACCCCCGGGGGGGCCCTTTCGGCTGGGCCCGTCCCTTCCCCGACCACTCTCATGACTCAGCAGTTCCGTGCCGGTAATTTCCAGTAATTATAAAGTGGGAGTGGGCTCCCGGCTGGGTCTGGGGGCGAATTTGGAGCCGGGAAGGAGGAAGGTGGCTGGGCCGCAGACAGCAGGGATGGATCCTGGGGGAGCATCCTCTGCCCTGCCATATCCCCCAGGCCATGGGGGCCGTGCAGGGCTGAGCCCGTTTTGGGACACGGGTCCCTTTTTGGGCACCACATCAAGTCGTGGCCCTCGGGTGGGCACCCAAGAGCACGAGGGTTCTGTGTTGCATCCCAAGGCGCCGGAGAGAATTCCCGTTCTCCCACCAGTTTGAGGTTCCTTCCTTACTGGGACACAGATCGTGGCCACCCGGGGGGCTCCAACATCAGAGCGAAACGCCCTTTAGGGCGCAGGGCGGTTTTGTAGAGACCTGGGTTGGTTTTTCTCTTTGGTTATCTAGCTGTATGAGTGTATGTGATATCATAAAGCTAGAGAACCGAATGTAAAAACCCGCTCGCTATTCTCCGGGAGAAGAGCCCTGCCCTCCCGGCACGACAGGGGCTCGGTGGCCACCAATGTCCCCAAGCCACCGGTGCCTTCACTGGAAGGGAAACGCGGCCGTGGAGTGGAAATTTCGGTGGGGTTTTGCCTTTAATCATTTTTATTGAGGCCCAGAGCCGGGGCGATTATTTTAGTTCCAACCTGAGGTTCCAGCACCTTTATTTTATTAATTTTTTTCTTTTTTCCTTTCTTTCCCCCCGCTGTGGTTTTAATTTCCATGCTGACAATTAAGCTCCCCTCGCGCCCGAGATAAATGAAACGGGGCCAGCTCCGAAATAACCCCCCGAGAAACCCTGTTTGTAACGAAGTGGAAGGAAAGTTGCTTAAATATATTACCGCATGCAAATGGTAATTTAGAGCAGCCCCGTTCCCGAGGCCGATTTATCTACTGGGGAAGAGAAATAAATCATCGCCGCTCGCCGCTTGTTCTGCATCTGCAGAGAGGTTGCAGCTTTGTTCTTGGGAGAGAGGGATTTGGGGGGATTGCTCTCTGCCTCTCTCCTGGACCCTCCGTGCTCCTCCTTTGGCTGCCCGTGGGTTGGGGTGTTGCATCCCACTCCCTCCTTCTCTGCTGCCTCCCTGGCTGCTCTCAGTGCCCGGGGAGATTCTCTGGAGTGACGATTGCAGGGCTGAGAGGAGGCCCCGGAGCTCCAAATCCAGCGCCGTGGTTGATGCTGGGAGAGGGGAAAGGCTCTAAGGGCTGACCCCAAAGGTTGGGCCGTGCCCTGCTCTTCCTGGGATGCTCAGGAAAGGTGTTTCCAGGTGGTGTTTTGGGGTGCAGAGGGATGGGCAGTGAGGGAAGGCCCTCTGTGCCCGCAAGGTTTTTGGGCATTTGGAAGTGGGGAGGCTCCACAGATGGATCCAGGTACCCACGCTGTTAAACCATTTCAGGATCATCCAGTGGGATTGTAGGCATGGCATGAAGGCAGCTGGAGCAGGGTGGTGGCACCAGGGCACCTCCATTTCCCCCTCACTGCTGGGTCTTTGGTGCATCGATTCCCTGGCTGCGTTGGTGCTGAGAAACGAGCAGGGGAAGAGCTCCAAAAATTAAAATCTCCATTCCCCAATCCCTCTCTCCATTCCCCTCTCCCTGCCCTGCACCTCCTGGTTCCTACCTGGGGTTGGACCTCCTCTTTCATCTGATGTGTCTGGGATCTGGAGCAGAGGGGCAACTTCCTCCCTCTCCCTCTTGGCAGGTCTTGCTTTGTTCAGGCAGGAGAGGAGCAGGATCCTTGTCCTGGATCCCTGCGAGCCCTGGGGCTGATCCTGCACCTCCAGCCTGAACAGCTCCCCCAGTCTGGGCCTTTTACTGGGCAGGGAGAGCACGGACTCTGTATATAGGGTGGGATAAATTGGGACACCCCCTGCACACCCCAAATTATGGTGTGGGATAACAGGGACATGACATCCCGTGTCCCACGGGGACATCCTGCCTGGGAATTGGGAGCTGGACCATGGGTGCTTTGGCCGTGGTGACACCAAGCTGGGTGACAGCCTTTGCTGCAGCTCCACACGGAGCCACACCAGTCACACCAGTTTGTCTCCTTGCTGGACACACCGCTCCAGGGGGAAGAGTGCTCTGTGCCATGGCTGGTGCCACCCTGTGCTCTGCCCACAGGGCTGGGTGGGCAGGAAAACCTTCCCTGGCTCCTCTGCTCTTTGCCCTGAGCTCCTCCAAGGGGTGACAGGATGCTGTCAGAGCAGGTTTTCCATGCTAGACTCATTTATATCCCCTCAACCATTTCAGCTCTCCAAGATCTGGACCAGCCACGAATTCTGTACCTTTGTGTGTGAGTTTGGGCAGGATTTGGGCAGGATTTGGGCAGAGGTTTCCCGTGTCTCCAGAGCATCAGAGGAAGCCCTGGCTGGCAGGGGATGCATTTCAGCACAGCTGGGAGGATCCAAACACCGGTTGTGCCACAGCAGGAGGGGATGCCCAGCACCCCGCATTGCTGGGCACCCATCCTGCCCTCCCCTCTGCCACCCCCAGGCTGGAACACCCCCCAAAACCCACCCCCCCGCACCCCGATAACCCATCTGGAACCAGCGGGGAGGCGGCGCAGGCTCCGCCGCGCTCCAGAAACCTTCTCCTCCCTCCTGACTACTTGTAAACCATTTAGCAGGAATTTCTTAAAATAGGTTCCACTTTAAGGACTTATCTTCTGAATACCATTAATTTTCTGGGGTTCGTTAAAAGCAAACTTGGTCTCATAGCAACGGAATCTATTCCAGGGAAGCAGCCAATGGCACCGCGCAGGGTGTGCAACCGAAGGCGAGAGAAAGGAGCCTTTCAGGTTTATTCTGGTGCTTGTGCCTTTGCAAGTGAAGTTTTAATTTTCAATGTTTTATTCCCAAGCAGAATATTTTATAATTTCCCCTGACAAAGCTGCAGGGAGGGGGGGAAAAGCACCGTGCCTGCAAATATTGGGGAAATCGGCTCCGTTTTGCATCGTCTGAGCGTGGGAAGAGGGATGTGGTGGCAGCTCGGGACAGCCAGGCTGGTCCCTCTGAGGTTGGCACTGCCATCCCTGATGTCACCCTTGGCAGAGTGGCTGAGCGAGGGCATCTCTGGCCATGCTGGCTGGAGCCGGGACCGCCCAGCGGGATTGGGAGCCGCCGGTAAAGAGGACGTTAATCCCCGTCTCATTTGCCCGGCCTCGCTAAGGAAATTGTCATTATTTCCCTTTTAATCCCATCTCCCTCCTCTTTGCCATTAGGCCCTAAGCTGCAATCTTGTTCCCGGGGGGATGTTGTGCTGGGGATAATCCCAGGCCTGGCTACTTTGGGGCACGGGGTGGTTCCCAGCCCTGGGCTGAGCTGGGGGTCTCCAGTCCTGGTTCCCAGCACGGGGAGAGGAGCTGGGATGAGAATCCCACTGCCAGGGCAGGAGGAAATGGGGTGATCCCCGAAATCCCAGCTGTGGAGGTGGGAATAGAGAGCTCTAGGTCAGCTTGGATGTTGAGATGGCTGGATCTCAGACTTTGGATGTGGCCTTGGCCTTGGGACAGGAGGAGCCTTTTGTGTGTGAGGGACGGAAGGAGCTGCAGGGATGTCGGGATTTGGGATGCTGGGATTTGGGATGCCGGGATTTGGGATGCTGCGATTTGGGATGCTGGGATTTGGGATGCCGGGATTTGGGATGCTGCGATTTGGGATGCTGGGATTTGGGATGCCAAAAGGAGCCAGCAGGAAGCTCTACCTTTGTCCCAAGCCCAATCTTCTGGGGGCAAAACCAACACCTTGTCTGCCAGAGCCCTAAAAATAACCCTGCCTGCCACCACCAGCAGTGTCCAGGCTTTAAGTGGGAATGGATGGCAGGAATTGGGATCAGAGAGATCCAGGTGCCCAAAGATTGTGGTGCCAGGTCTCAGCCTTCAACCCCCCCTCTTGGAGAGGGTCCCTGTGCCCCCCTACCCAGCCCTGACACTTCCCCTTTCTCCCACCACAAACTGATGATTTTCCAGCTTGACAGAGGTGAGGAGGGGGGAAAAAACCAGGTCATTTATGCTGGGAAGTATCACTTAAATAGGCACAAAGGGTAGAAGGCCCGGCCTAAACCACCTCCACAGGATGGAGAAAATGAGAAACAGTGATGGGTTTAACTTTAGGCCATTTACAAATCACCAGCGCACAGGGCACAGTAAATAACAATCCCTTCCCATCAGGTTCGTGTCACGGCGCCGCCGAAGCTCCCGTTTATTTACCCCGAGCTGGCGGGGCCGGCCCGGCCGCCTCTTTAGCTGCTAATTTTTATAGATGGCAGGAGGAAGACGCTCCAGCCTGGATAAATCAGGTGCTGCGAGTGGAAGGAGTGGGGTGAGAGCTCTCAGCCCTCTCTCAGTGCTGGAGGGATGAGGGTGGGACCTGCACCCTTCTGGGGTGGGTGAGATGGGATTCCACATGCCCAGGATATCAGGGGTTGTGCCCGGGACATCGGGGGCTGCCCCCAGGATATCAGGGTCTGTTCCCAATTCACCAACCCCACACGATGTGCTGGAGCCTTGTTTTTATTCTCTCTGTCTTTTTTTTCCCCTTTTTATGGAGAAATTATTATTTACAGTTTAATATCTTCATGTTTCTATGGGAACTCTGTGGCTGTGCTGGGTGGAGAAGTCAAAACCAGCCGGGGAAATGGGCATACTGGAAAGCAAGGGGAGCAGAGTGGGTGCCTGGAGGGGTGTAGGGGGCAGGTGCTGGGTGTGGGGGCACCCCAAAGGTGCCAGGGATGCTCAGGGTGCTGAGGATGTGGCCTGGGTGGCCGTGCTTTGTCCCTCCTGTTTGTAGGCTTGGTTGGAGCACCTTTCTCCTTCCCCCTGCCAGGAATCCTCCGGGCACAGGGAAACCCCTCGGGAATCGATGGATCTTTGGCACACAGGGGTTGGCCGAGCCCCCTGGCCACAGGCACGTGTGGGCATCACCCACCCCTGGGCATCACCCACCCGTGGGAAGGGCTGCAGCTGGAATGTAGGTCACACACACGCATGTGCATCGGCACATACGTGTGCTGGCTTTGGAGAGCTCGGGCTCGGCCTCACTGATTCCAACCCATCCTTGCTGGTTCCAACCCCCTCCTCGCTGTTCTCAATCCCATTTTTCCCGATCTCAAGCCCATTCTCGTCCATCCCATCCCCATTCTCACTGATCCCAACCCCATTCTTGCAGATTCCATCCCCATTCTCATCGATCGCAACCCCATTCTCACTGATCCCAACCCCATTCTCACCGATCCCAATCCCATTCTCGCCAATCCCAACCCCATCCTCACCCACCCCAACCCCATCCTTGCAGCTCCCAACACCCTCCTTACTGATCCCAATCCCCTCCACACTGATCCCAATCCCATCCTTGGTGATCCCAAACCCTTCCTTACTGATTCCAACCCTCTCCACACTGATTCCAAACCCCTCCTCGTCAATCCCAACCCCATTTTTGGTGATCCCAATGCCCTCCTCGCTGATCCCAACCCTCTCTACACTGATCCCAACCCCATCCTCACCGATCCCAATGCCCTCCTTGCTGATCCCAACCCACTTCACACCGACCCCAACCCCATTTTCACCTATCCCAACCCCATCTTCTCCCATCCCAACCCCACCCTCTCCGATGCCAACGCCTGGCTAGTAAATAGCTGTACATTTCCACAGGCAGGGCACGTGTGTTGGGCACCGGGAGGGGGCCGGGGGAGCCCCCCCTGCCTGGCACCAGCACTGGTGCTCATGCGGAAAGCTGGCGGTGGCGGCGGGGCCCTTGTCCCTCTAATAGCCGGTGACAGCGACTCGCTCGTGGCGATGTCCCCGCTCAGGGCGCCGAGCAAGGACGGAAGGTGTGCGGTGGCCCCGCTTTTGTCAGAAAGGATCCATCAGAGCAGCGGGGAAAGGTCAGAGGGGGGAGCACCAGAGGGCCCCGAGGGTGGCCCTGTGTCCGTCTGTCTGTCTGTCTGTCCTCTGTCCCCGCCGAGGGGAGCAGGAGGGTGGCAGAGAAACCCCGGGCACTCCGGGAAATAACAACTGCGGGACCCGCCTTTGGGGATGGTGTTTTCAACCTTCCCCCGCCGCCACCAGAAATGTATTTATTTATTTTTAATGAAAAGCGCGATCCCAGCACTGCGCCGGGGCTGGGGCTGGGGCTGGGCAGGCGAGGGGAGAGGCTGGGACTGGGGGCTGTGTCTTCCAGGAGTGACCCCCCGGCTCCCCGAGAGGCTGAGCCCGGACTTTCTCTGCCCTAATTCCCTGGGAAACCAGGCGAGGGCTGAGCCTTGCACGGCTCTTTATTGTTGGTTGGGAATCTCGGATCTCCGCAGGGCTCGGAGAGGATTTTTGGGCAACCCATGGGTTGGATGTTAAGGGGGAATCAAGGTGTGGTGTGCCCCGATTGCCTCTTCCCTGAGGAAATCCCATCACTTCGTGTGTCAGGCAGGGATTTAACGTGGAATATTCACCCCTGAAGGATTAGATGCTCGTTTTGAAACCTGGGCATGGCTGGGGTGTGGAGTGATGGGGTGTTGGGGGTCCCTGTGGCTGGGTCGAGGAGGTGGGCACAGCCACCAGCCACGTGTTACCTCTGCCCTGGCTTCCCAAACCGCTGCTTTTTACCTCATTTCTATTTGTCCCCAATTCCTACATCAAAACCTGAGCATTGAGACATCAGAGAGGAATAGAGTGGCACAGGGGACCGGTCTGAGGGCACGAAAACCCGCCTTGTCCCCTCGTTTCTCCTGACCCCCCTTCCCGAGTGGGCTTCGGGGATAAACCCCCGTGTGCAGAGCCAGGAGGAGCCCCACGCGTGGCTCCCACGGCCGCCCCCAACCCCGCACACGCGTGGCCGGCCGGGCTCGGGGCCGGCTGCTCCGGGAGACGGGCCGCGAGTGGCATTTCAATGCGAGCCGGGCGGGAACAATGAGGTGTGTTTTTAAGGCACTGTGAAAGGGGGGTTTTCGCTGCAGGCCTGAAAAGGCGGCGAGGGGGGAGGAGGGAGCCCGGGCAGCCCCTCCATTAGCTCAGTGCAGCAGCGAGAACAGCTGTGAAAAGAGCCCAGGCCTTTTTCCCACGCCCAGAGGAGCGGAGCGAGGGAAGGAGCCCTCCCAGCGAGGTCAGATCCCATCACTAATATATACACAGGCTGTGCCCTCATTCACGTCACCCCGGCGCAGGTTTGTTTAAGGCACACACACACACTGACACTAATTTCTCCTCGCCCTCGCTCCCCCAGCCGGCCCCATTATGGTCCCCGCTGCATTAAACCCTCCCCGTGCCCCGGCGACGGCTGGCGGCGCCCGGGGGGGTGCGGGGTGGGCTTTTTTTAATATCCCCCCTCCCCTCCAACACCTGACCGACAAGGTCAAGACGAGGCGCGGCGGCGGCGATGGGGTTGTGTCCGGCAGCTGCTGCGCCGGGGCCGGCTCCAGGAATGCGCCGCGCCCGTCGGGGCCCGCAGATGGGACCTGGCGGGGGTCTGACACCCGGGACTCAGCTGGTGGAGGCGGAGAGGGGATGCTGAGCTGGGGGGGTGGGTGAAAAGACCCCCCCACGCCACCCCGTGCCGGCTGTGGGCATCCCTGGAGCGTGGCTGATTGATGCCCGAGGAGCTGGGGATGAGCGTGGGGAGGATGGGGATGTAGGGGGGTTTGCTGGGGAAGAGGGAAAGGGTTTGTTCAAACCCCCTCCCAGCTTGAAGGTTCAGGACCTCCAAGTGGGGAGTTTTGGGTGCTGCCAGGGTGGTCTCGCTGGTCTCTGTGCAGTGATCCGACACGGGGTGGAGGTGATGGCCAGATTGGCACCCCAGCACCGGAGGGCTCTGGGGGTCGTTGCTGCCGAAGGGGTGTAGGATTTGGGGGCGCAGGGGTGCTTTGCAGCCCTCCCAGAGGGTGAGGGGGCTTCTCCCACTCCCGGCCCTCCCATTCCAGGGTGCATCCCATCCCCACACTCTGCCAAGCCCAGCCCGGCACCTGCCGCGAGACGGGCAGCAAATAAATCAGGTCTTGTTTATTCTCGTGCCTGGGCTTGGTGTGTGAGTTCATTTTAAAACGTTCTGCCTTAAATTACAGCCTAATAAATCAATACCCACTTAGCGAGGCGAGCAGTTTGTGCGAAGAATTAAAGTTGCCTCCGCAGCTCTCGGGCTGTGGGAAGGGTGAGGGAGAGACTCTCGGCAGGATCCTGTCCTGGGACACGCGTGGGCATGGCTGGGACACCTGTGGGCATGGCTGGGACATGTGTGGGCATGGCTGGGACATGTGTGGGCATGGCTAGGACAGGCGTGGGTATGGCTGGGACAGGCATGGGCATGGTTGGGACATGTGTGGGCATGGTTGGGACATGTGTGGGCATGGCTAGGACAGGCGTGGGTATGGCTGGGACAGGCATGGGCATGGTTGGGACATGTGTGGGCATGGTTGGGACATGTGTGGGCATGGCTAGGACAGGCGTGGGTATGGCTGGGACAGGCATGGGCATGGTTGGGACATGTGTGGGCATGGCTGAGACATGTTTGTGCATGGCTGGGACATGTCCATGCATGGTTCTGCATGGCTGGGACATGTTTGTGCATGGCTGGGACATGTTTGTGCATGGTTCTGCATGGCTGGGACATGTTTTTGCATGGCTAGGGCATGTTCATGCATGGTTCTTCATGGCCCAGAGATGTGTGTGAGTGGCTGTGCATGGTTAGGACACACATGGACATGGCTAGGACATGTGTATACATGTCTAAGACATGTGTCATGGCTGGGACATGCCTGTGCATGGTTAGAACATACATGTGCCTGACTGCATGGCCAGGACATGTATTTACATGGTTGTACATGGCTGGAACATGCATGTGCATGGCTTTGCATGGCCAGGACATGTGTCTACATGACTAGGACATGTGTCATGGGTGTGCATGGCCCAGAGGTGCATGTGGATGGCTGTGCATGGCTGGAACACCCGTGGGCACTGCCAGGACATGTGTGTACACGGCTGGGACACACATGTACATGGCTGGGTCATGTGTCATGCCTGTGCCTGGGTCAGACATGCATGTGGATGGCTGTGCATGGCCACAACACGTGTGTGCACGGCTGCACCTGGCAGGGACACACGGTGGGGCAGATTTGTGCCACCCTTTGCTCCTTACAGGGCTTTGGGGCAGCCTCAGAGTCCATCCCAACACCCCCTCCAGCCCCGGGGGTTCTCTGGACTGCCCCAAAAAGCCATAACATGTTCCTCACACCGGTCCCCCACCCTCCTCGATGCCCCTTCCCCGCCCTGGCACCCCCTCCCGGCTTTCCCTGCCCACCCTCCCCTCCCTTCACCCCTCCGCTCACACCTTGCCCTTGGCTAATCCCCTTGTATTTGTCTGGGCCGCCTTCCAGGGCCACCCACCTCTTGCTGGGGCCACTGCCGAGGAGGAAACGCTGCCTGCGGAACGGGCTGGGGGAGCCCGACCTTCCCTGTGCCCCTCACCTTTATGGGGTCTGCCCTTCACCCTGTGCCCCTCACCTTTATGGGGTCTGCCCTTCACCCCCTGCCACAGCCCCTCTGCCCCCACGAGGATTCAGTGCCCAGCACTGGGGCACCCACGGCCCTCGGTGCCATCGCTGTCTGAGCCCGATGCCCCCCTTGGCGATGCCCAAGGACCCTCGCCCCCCTCCC
>WBMV01006544.1:43728-58913 GCA_013396655.1 Campylorhamphus procurvoides | reverse complement strand
TCTCCTCCTCCTCCTCCTCCCTAAGATGGCCGGCGGCCCCAAAATGGTGCTGAGCATGAGACGCCATCTGCAAGGCTGGTCCCACGCCTGCCGTGGCCTTTTTATGCAAAGGGGAATTAATTAGATTTGAATATGGTAATTAAGCCATCAAGGCCCCCCCTGTTCCCCGGGCTTTCTTCTCGCCCCTCTCTCCCCTCCTGCCGCCCCTTAACCCTTCCCCCTCCACTTTTGGCACCCAAGGAACCGCTCCTGCATCCTAATTAAAGGCTCATCTGGGCACTGCCCCTTTCCCGCGCCCCGTCCCGACAAGGTTGGCCATCCCTCTTGGCCAACGGTTGAGTCCATTTATCTCCTTCCCCAAAAAAAGCACCCAGAGGGTTGAGGGTGACCAAAAGGACCAGGAGGGTTTAGGCAGGTGGTGGGAGCAACCAAGAAGTCGATCCCGAATTTATTCCCCTCCCAAAAAAGTGGGATTTGAAGACTTTCCGCTCATCCCGTTCCCGATATTGTCTATTTGTCCGATGGCTTCGGGTCCGGCGTCCTCCAAGTTCTTCCCTTTGGATAGGGAATCCCAATCTCCTTTTGGGATCTCTCCCAGGGTGTTTTGGGATGGGAAGGGAAAGATTTGAGGCTTGAAGGAGCTTCCAACATTTGTGGCCAGAAAGGAATTTGGGGCTTTTTATTTGAGGCCTGAAGGAGCTTCCAACATCTGTGGCCAGAAAGGAATTTGGGTTTTTTTTTAAGTTGGGACTTAAAGCTTTTGGATTCCCAGCTTTTTTTGGGGTGTCCATCCCACCTGGAAGTGCTGGGATTTATCCACCTGATAAATCTTTGTGGAAAGACCCAAAAATTCCTGTGTGCAGGGAAAANATATATATATATATATATTGTTTTCCATATATTATATCTATTTCCCTGGTGGTGCTAAGAGGCTCCCAGGGTTTAATCCCAGCTGGAATCCCAGGATCTGACAGGTCCCACCCCAAGGCTCCCTCCCCACCAGCCCTGACCTACATAGGATATTCACTGACAGGAACCTCCCCCTTGGCACCAGTTTGGGGGAAATAAGGCAGAAATTGGGTTTTATTCCTCCAGCTCCTGCCACGGGGTGGAGGGAGCTCCTGTGTGAGGGAGCAGGGATGTTCTGGGTGATTTTTGGGGTTCTGCCTCACCCCAGAGCATCTCCAAAGGTGCAGGACACGCTGGTGGCATCTCCTGGGTGGTTGTTCATCTGGGGGACACCAACCTTGTCCCCACGGCCCCTCCTGGGGTGACAGAGGGGGGACAAAACCCACCAGAGAGAGGGGAGAGGAGCGAGGTGGGGCAAAGGAGGGAGATCTTTAGAGCAGGAGAGAAAATAGAGCAAAACAGAGAAAATAGAGAGAGAAATAGAGACACAAAACCCCCGGAGAGGCAAAAGGGGCAGAGTGGAAGAAGGAGAAGACACCAGGGGGGCTGATGGGACACAAACCAGGGCAGGAGATGGGCAGAGCAGCTGGTACCCCTGGCAGGATGCTCCAGGGTCCACCCCATGCCAGGATAGGCTGGCACAGGGGGGTGACAAGTGACAGCGATGTCCCCACCGAAGCTCTCCGGCCACCTGAGCATCCCCCGTGCCCCCATCCCCAATTAACCAGGGTGCCCCTAATGAGCTGGTGAGCAGCACCCACCGGGGCGGGGGGGGGTGCGAAGGGCAGGGCTGGAAATGTCCCTTTCCCAGCAGGATTTCTCCGCTCTTCCCACTTTCCCCTCCCTCCCGCAGCCGCCACGTGGATTTCCCCCGCGGCAAAGGGAAAAACAAGCGAGGATGTTTCTTTTGTCTCCGCTCGGCCCTGGCTCTCCAGCTCTAATCCAGCCCGGCCTCCTCCTCCCCTCCATTCACAATTTTTTTCCCATCTCCGTACTCGGAAATATTTTGTTTTCTTTCTGTTTTTTTTTTTTAATTAAAAAATAACAGTGTCGAGGGTGCCCCGACGGCCAAAACGCGGCTCTGGCTGGTGCCAAGGTGATGCCAGGGGTTCCACCTCCCCACGGCACCCACTTAGAACCCTCCTAACCATTTTCTAGGAGGGAAAAAATTCAAATAAATATGAGCGATGCGCTGGGGAAAGAGGGGGGAAAAGAGGGAGGGGGAGCGTGGGGAGAGCTTAAAAATGACAGTGGGAATTAGCGGGAGTCGGAGCTGTTGTTTGCGCTGCCCATTAGCATCTGCCTATTTATCTGTCACCAGATCCTCGTGGCATCCCTCCATCCATCTGGATCCCTGTCAGTCTGTCTGCCTGGCTAATTATCCATTAGCATGGCAAAGCCCCCCTGACAAGGCACACCGAGCCCACCGAGCCTGCCCTGCCCGTCACAGCGAGCTTTGATGAGCCTTGGGGAGCCCAGCCCCGTCCCTGCCTTCCTTCCCAAAAAATAGAGGGAATGTTCTGTAGGGTCAGCCCCGTCCCTGCCTTCCTTCCCAAAAAATAGAGGGAATGTTCTGTAGGGTCAGCCCCGTCCCTGCCTTCCTTCCCAAAAAACACAGGGAATGTTCTGTAGGGTCAGCCCCGTCCCTGCCTTCCTTCCCAAAAAACACAGGGAATGTTCTGTAGGGTCAGCCCCGTCCCTGCCTTCCTTCCCAAAAAATAGAGGGAATGTTCTGTAGGGTCAGCCCCGTCCCTGCCTTCCTTCCCAAAAAACACAGGGAATGTTCTGTAGGGTCAGCCCCGTCCCTGCCTTCCTTCCCAAAAAACACAGGGAATGTTCTGTAGGGTCAGCCCCGTCCCTGCCTTCCTTCCCAAAAAACACAGGGAATGTTCTGTAGGGTCAGCCCCGTCCCTGCCTTCCTTCCCAAAAAACACAGGGAATGTTCTGTAGGGTCAGCCCCGTCCCTGCCTTCCTTCCCAAAAAACACAGGGAATGTTCTGTAGGGTCAGCCCCGTCCCTGCCTTCCTTCCCAAAAAACACAGGGAATGTTCTGTAGGGTCAGCCCCGTCCCTGCCTTCCTTCCCAAAAAACACAGGGAATGTTCTGTAGGGTCAGCCCCGTCCCTGCCTTCCTTCCCAAAAAACACAGGGAATGTTCTGTAGGGTCAGCCCCGTCCCTGCCTTCCTTCCCAAAAAACACAGGGAATGTTCTGTAGGGTCAGCCCCGTCCCTGCCTTCCTTCCCAAAAAACACAGGGAATGTTCTGTAGGGTCAGCCCCGTCCCTGNCCCGGGCTGTGCCCCCCACACCCCCCAACCCCCCCCCCAGGCCGGGCACAGCCGTGCCAGGGGCAGCTCCAGCCCCGCAGGCTCTTTGTGCCCGCTCGGCGCGGGGGGTTTCTTTGTTCCCTGGTCCCCCCCTCCCACCCTGCCCACGGCCCCCCGGCCCCGAGGAGCAAATCAGCGGCGTTTGCATATTCAGAGCAGGTGGGGGCCCATATGCCGAAGATGCACCAGACAAAATTAGCCACCCTAATCATAATCAAGCGTGCCGTGGCGCTGGGGGCAGGGCGAGCCTGGCAGACAAGGCTGATAATTATGAAGCTCAGCATGCGCGCCGCGCTTTTCCGACAATTATGCCGAGCTCAGCAAGCTGGAGATGATGCTCCTTGAGCCACGCTCCGTCACCCGGGAGGGCTGTGCCAATCCCAGCCCCTTTGGCAGCCCGAGGGGCACGGTGTGACCCCATCCCCTTGACCTTCCCTTTTCCGAGCTGGTTTGTGGCTTGGTGGTGGTTGGTTTTGGGTATCCCCCTCTGAGGTGCCCCCCAAGCACCTTCCCACCCTTTCCTCCTGTCTTTAAACCCACATTTCCCACCTGGGGCTAAACCCACAGTGCCCTTGGCACCTCCAGAACCATCCTCCTCCTCCTCGCTGCTCTTGCCCTGCATGGAGAGCGACACAAACTCCTTATAAAACCCTCCAGCTTCCCAAAATTCCATTTATATTCACCTGCCAGGACCTTCCCACCCTCCTCCTCTTGGCCCGATCTTTGCAGGGGTGTGTTTATCCCCCTGGATGTGCTCGGGAAGGGTGGAAATGAGGACAGGGGTGTGTTTATTCTCCCCTGGATGTGCTCGGGAAGGGTTGGGAATGAGATGGGTGTGTTTATCTCCCTGGATGTGCTCGGGAAGGATTGGGAATGAGGACAGGGGTGTGTTTATTCCCTATGGATGTGCTCGAGAAGGGCTGGGAATGAGGCAGGGGTGTGTTTATCCCTCATGGATGTGCTCGGGAAGGGTGGGAATGAGACAGGGGTGTGTTTATTCCCTATGGATGTGCTCGGGAAGGGTGGGAATGAGACAGGGGTGTGTTTATCCCCCTGGATGTGCTCGGGAAGGGTGGGAATAAGGGTGGTGGCAGGAGGTGACACTCCAGATCCATCTCCAGGGCTGGTGTCAGGCAGCATTTCCCAGGAGGAGCCCTGGGGAAGGGGACAGGGATGGAGCCTCATCCACCCCCGGCCGGCAGGAGATGCTCAGTGGAGCAGCTCGTGCTCCAAGGACCTTCTAACCAGCAAAGCACGAGGAAAATAAACCGGTTTTCTCAATAAAATAGGCGGGGAGAGGCTCTGGCTCAGGTTTAGGGAGTGGTGATGCTTGTCCAGTATGAACTGGTGCAACAGGGACAGTGGGACTGGGATACCTGGTGGATGGGATGAAGAAGCTCCACACGGGTGGAAAATCGTGGCTCTGCCTCCCCCCCCATCCCTCCTCCTCCTCCTCCTGTCTCCAAGGTGGAATTTGGGGAGCAGGAAGGAGCATCCCCCCCAGCCCCGGGGTACCTGCAGCCCTCCAAGGAGGATTTCCCACGCAGGGAGGTGTGTGGACACATCCAGCATCCCACCACTTGGCTACTGGTTTCCTCCCAACTCCATCACCAGGAGGAAGCACCAAACCAGCACCAAAGCACCCATTTGGCACAGGAGGATGGACCAGCCCTGCACTGGTGGGCTCCAGACTTGAGGATTTATCAGAAGATGATGGAAAAGCTGGAAAAGGACCCGTTTGGTTCATTGAACCTGAAGCATCTCCCACAATCCAATGAAATGATCCCCAAATCCAGTTTCTGTGGGATGGGGCAGCACATGGGAGCAAGTCCCCATTCCAGAGTGGGATTTAATGGCCCTGAAGATCCTTCCTGGCTGTTGGAAGAGCCTTTGGCGTTCAAGAGTCATTTGGGGGATCGGCTGGATCCTTTCTGGGCTGGTTTTCCCCCCAGGAAGAGGCGAAGGATGGCAATTCCCAATCCATGGGCACACCAAGAGCCTCTCCCTCTTATCCAGCAGGAATTCCTGTGCAGCTGGAGAATTTGGGAACAGCCCACACCGGCCCAGCCTCCCACCCACCCCCAGAGATCCACAACTTCAGGCCTCTTTTTGGTAGAGTTTGGAAGAATTCAGCAAGAATTTGGATTCACACCCCTTCCCTTCTCAACCCGGGTCACCCAGCAAGGAAAAATTACCTTTTTTCAGGATTTTTTGGATTCACGCCCCTTCCCTTCTTAGCCCGGGTCACCCAGCAAGGAAAAATTGCCTTTTTTCAGGATTTTCCAAATCCCAGCAGACCAGGGAAGTTTCTATTCCTTGCACCTTCACTGATCCTCCCCTTTGATCCACAAATATTGTTAAACCCTTCCCAAATAAACCCCTTTGCTTAAAACATCTGGAGACCTCGGGATGCTTCCTGAGCGTTCCCACGGGCTCAGGGCAGCCCCTGAACCCCTCCATGGCAGGAAGAGTTCCAAATATTCCTTTCTGGAGATTTGGGAAGGACTTTTCTCTTTTTATTTATTATTTTTTCTCTCTAACCCACGGAAAAGCAGAATTAACCAAACCACTTTTTCGGGAGGGGAGAGGCTTTACAAAACTCACCCAAAACAGATAAAATCCCAACCTGTTTGCTTTCAAATAACTCTTTCCAAGGCAAAAAGAGGCAAAAAGAGGCAATAAAACCCCTCCGGGCTGGGAACACCCCCGGGGATGGGAACCGGGACAGCACCCGCCTCTTCCCCACCCCCGGGGGGCCGCTCCCCCCGGCTATAAATCCTATAAATCCCAATAAATCGGCGGGCATCCCTGATTGAGATGCAGGGAGAGGGGGACGAGGGGAGCGGAGACTCCATAAATATTATTGGGGGCGACGGGCCCGGCGGGCGAGGACAAAGCGCCCATTGAGGAGGAGCGACGGGCCAGCTGCTGCGGGGACCGGCCCGGGGGTCAAGGTCACAGGGGGCCCCTTGCCTGAATTCTTCCCACCCCCCCTCGCCGAGCCCTTTTCCTCATGCCCGTGAAGTTAAGAAAGCTGCCAACCCCCGGGAGGAGCCGATTCCGGGTGCCCGCGGTGGGTGAGGTGGCAAAGGGAGAGCCCCGNGGGGGGTTGTTTGATGGTAAATAAGATGATTTCAAACTCTGGTGGGTTTGGCACCCGCAGCTCTGAGCTGGAGGGGCACCCGGGTTGTGCCAATGTGGGTTGTGCCAAGGTGGGTTGTGCCCAGCCTGAATCACCACCACCCCGGGGTGGGGTCAGCTCGGATGGGAGGGGGTTTTGTGGCATTTTTTGGGGGGGTTGTTTGATGGTAAATAAGATGATTTCAAACTCTGGTGGGTTTGGCACCAGCAGCTCGGAGCTGGAGGGGAACCCAGGGTTGTGCCCACCCTGAATCACCACCACCCGGGGTGGTGCCAGGTGGGATGGAGGGGGGTTTGCGGCATTTTGGGTTTTTTTTTTAATGCGGAATAAGATGGTTTGAAACTCTGGTGGGTTTGGCACCCGCAGGGAGCTGGAGGGACCCCAGGGTTGTGCCAAGGTGGGTTGTGCCCACTCTGAACCACCCAGCTCCCCAAATTCCCTCCATCCCAGGGGTTTCTCCGTAGGGATGGAGAACTGGAGGGTTCAGCCCCCTCCCCAGGCCCGGGGGTTCAATCCTGCTCCCCCATCAACTGGGAGTTTGGGAATATTTGGGAATATTGGGAAGCAACCCCTTGGCAAGGCTTGGTGCCCCTGGCAAGGGGCAGGGCACCTCCCTGTGGGTGCTGAGCTCTGCCCTCAGCTGGGATGCAGCTGGGATTTTTGGGGTGCTGCCCCACTGGAGGGGTCCCCAGCACCCTTGGGTGCTGCCCACCCTGGGGTGGGACAGTTCTGGGCTGCGGGGAGGGGACACAAACCTGGGGAGGGTTTGGAGCAAGCAAAGCCTCTTCTGGAAAAGAAGGGGGGAATTTTGGGGTACCCCCCAAAACGCTGCTCCCCATCCCTGCAATCCCAGCTCTGGAGCTCCAGGGTTTCAAGGCAGAGCCCAGGATCCCAAAATTATGCTAATGAGCCGCTTTTCCTTGCGTTTCCACATCCCCAAAGCTTAATGAACTACAGCAAATGAGGTGCAGGACACTGGGACAGCACTGGGTGCTGGGGATGCTCCTGAGAGCTGTTCCCAAAGGGATCTGAGCCACTTTTTTAAAAAAAAATCAGGATTCCTGCACAAAATTCAGATGGAAAGGGTATTATTTTTTAGTTCCTCAAAAATCCCCCTGTTCTGTGCTCCCCTTAGCATTTTCAGAGAAGGGGGTTTCATTCTGAGAGGGGTTTAATTCTGGAAGGGGTTTCATTCTGGAAGGGGTTTCATTCTGGAAGGGGTTTAATTCTGAAAGGGGTTTAATTTTGGAAGGGGTTTCATTCTGGAAGGGGTTTAATTCTGAAAGGGGTTTAATTGTGGAAGGGGTTTCATTCTGGAAGGGGTTTCATTCTGGAAGGGGTTTAATTCTGAAAGGGGTTTAATTCTGGAAGGGGTTTAATTCTGGAAGGGGTTTAATTGTGAAAGGGGTTTAATTCTGCTCTCCATCCTCAGTGGGTACAAACCAGCAGGGACTGACCCTCCATGGGGACATTCCCAGAGTCCCCCTTTGTCACCCCCAGCCCCAAATCAGCATTTTTGGGGGTGCCAAACCCCCCTGGCACCGCCTGGTGTTCCCACCTCCCTGGGAGGAGAAAGGAAACTCCTTCCCCCTTTTGCTGCAGTGGAAAGGAATTCTTGCAGCACTTCGTGCCCTGAAGGAGCCTTAAACCCTCCCAAATCTGACAGCCAAAAATAGCTGTTGCTCTGCTTGTTTCCCAGTGTTCCCTCGCCCTGATTTATTTACCCCGGCTATTTGAATTCCTGCTCACGCTTTGAATCCCAAATCCTGGGCAGGATGGGGAAAAAAACCTTCATCAGTCATTTCAATGGTCTTGTGCTCGTTTAGCAGGAGGGGGATTATCATTTTTCCTGGCTGAAAGGATGTCCCCTTGCTCCAGGGGTCCTGGGGAGGGCTGGAAAAGCTGGAAAACCTCGTGGCGTTTTCATATCCTGGGATTTCCCAGTGTTAGGATTGAGCGGCTGCTCCAAAAGGAGTTTTTCCCAACCCTTGATATCCCTTTTTTCAGGGGAAAAAGGATGGTGGCATTGCTGTGTCCCTCTCCTGTCCTTTCTGATGAAGAAACCCCCTCTCCATCCCTCCTTTTCTGCTCAGGGAAAGCAAAAATACAGATTTTTGGGGTTGAAGGACCCAGGTTAAACATCCCCAGCACGGGAACAGGGCCAGGAAAGGGCTCCTGGTGGGGTGGGCACATCCAGAGCCTTTCCAGGGTGGGAAATCCTTTTTCCAGCAGCTTGCACAGCCCAAACCTTCCTCCTTGATGGTGTGGGTTGTCACCCAAGGTCGAGTCTTGGGTCACTGTGACTCTGCTTGGAGGAAAGTTGGGGAATTAGGGTGGGTTTGTATTTATGACCCCTCTGTTTGGGACCAGCACGTGCTGAGCTGTTGGGAGGATGAGGATGGGCTCAAAAACCCTTCCCAAAGCTGGAAATGAAGGGCTGTGGGGGCAAGAAGGTGCCCCCCACCCTCTTTTGTGCCCCCAAAAGAGGCTCAGCTTTCCTCCTGCACACACAAACCCTCAGCCCCACCAGTGCTGGGAAGAGGAGAAATTAATCCCTATGGAAATTTATTGAAATGAATTCCCTCCTGGACACCCAAGCTGTTCCAAGGCTGGTGAGGGGAGGGCTGAGAGGGAGGAGGGAGTGTAGCCCCCCCAATCCCCCCAATCCCCCCATCTCCTGGGGTTTTCTGCCCCCTCAGGGTGCCCCAAACCCAGGTTTGAACCCCCAAATTTCCCCCCAGGGGGTGTCTTGTCCCATGTTGGAGCAGGGAGAAGATCCTGGTGGCTCATTCCGTGTCCCAGGAAATGTTGGGGGGGAACATCTCACCAGGTTTGGTTTTGCCCCACAATCCACAGGCCTTGGGAAAAGGGAAAAAAATCAGCTGAGCGTTTCAAACAATGAGGAATTTTGGGTTTCCCACCCCAAACACCTTGGGTTATCAATTCAACCCTAAAGAAATCCAGCCCTGGGGCTGGGATGGGGCAGGTGGGGACCCTTTGGCTACCTGGAGGCAGAGAGAGCACCCAAAATCCCAGCCCTGGAAAGGGGATTCCAGGGAATCTGCATCCCCCAGAGAAGGCTCCTTTGGAATTGTCCTTGAAGGGGTGAGGGAGTTTGAGATGGAATTCCAGTAGGAAAAATTGGATTTGAGGGGTCTGCTCTTTCAGGGGATCCCTCTGGAAAGTTCCCCCTTTTGCAGCATCCTGGGGGGAGAGCCCAGGGGAGGCTCTGGGAAAATCCAAGGCTAAAGACATCCAGGAGCAGCTTTTCCAAGGGCAATATTCCCACTGGAGCACCAGGACATGCAAATATCCTCCCACCTTCCCCAGCCCTGAGTGGGCATTCCAGGGGATCAGGGTTGGAGAGGGCAGGGACCCACCCAAACCTAAACCCCAACCCCAAAGGGACCCACCCAAACCCAAACCCCAAAGGGACCCACCCAAACCCAAACCCCAAAGGGACAGATCCCCCTCAAGGGATCAGGGCTGGAGAGGGCAGGGACCCACCCAAACCCAAACCCAAACCCCAAAAGGACAGATCCCTCTCAGGGGATCAGGGCTGGAGAGGGCAGGGATCCTCCCAAACCTAAACCCCAACCCCAAAGGGACCCACCCAAACCTAAACCCCAAAGGGACAGATCCCCCTCAAGGGCTCAGGGCTGGGGGAACCAACAGGAAAAGGCATTTTTGGGGGATTTATGGGATGCAGGATGGCTGTAACACCCCAGGAAGGAACTGGGGGGCTGAGCAGGGATCATGAGGATGCCCCAAGGTGCCAGTTCCTGGGGGAATTTGGGCTCAGGAATTTGAGATGCAGCAGGAGGGATAACACAGGAGGCTGGAATTGGGAAGGGTGTGACACCCATCCCTGTCCATCCATGATGTCCATCCACAGGACGATGTCCAGCATCTCCAGGGTCCTGGGTGACTTCACCCCCCAACAGGGGCACCAGGACCCCCTCGAGGCACCAGCAGCAACAAGGACATGAGTGAAGAGGTGCCACCCACGTGTGCCAGGGACCAGCCTGTCCCCAAGAGATCCAGCAGCTGGTGAGGAGCTTTGGGGCAACCAGTGGGATTGGGGTGGGAATTGGGGACCCCCTGAAGGACACAGCAGTGCCCAGGACCCCCAGAGCACCCACCAGTTCCTCCCAGGAGCTCTGCAGGACATGGCACGACCTGGAAAGTGCCATCCCTGGAAGTGTCCAAGGTTGGATGGGACCTGGACCAACCTGGGCTTGTGTGAGATGTCCCTGCCCATGGCAGGGGGTGGAATGGGATGATTTTTAAGGCCCTTTCCAACCCAAACCATTCCATGACCCTATGACCCCCTCTCCTGCCCAGCTGGAGGCTCTTCTCCCCATTAGACACCAGTAGTGATGTGGATTTCCCTTCTCCTGCTGCCACCTGCCCTCTCTCAAGGTGTCCCAAGGTGTCCCAAGGTGTCCCCAGCCACTTAAACACACTCTGATCCCAAATTCCTGCCATTCCCTCTGCTGGAAGCAAATCCCAATGGAAACACCCCCAATGGCACAGAGGGATTGGGACAAAAGGAATTATTTGGGAAGTGAGTCGGGATGTTGGTGACAAAGTCACCTCTCCTCTGTCCCGTGGGGACCTGGCCCTGGTTCTTACTGGGCTGGGACTGGGCTCACACCAGTTTCTCCCATTAACAGGTGACAGGTCCAGGTGACCAGGAAAAGCTGGAGAAAAGCCACGGCTCGGTTTGGAGCGTGGGCAGGACCCTTGAGAAGCTCTTCCCATCCCCAGGGTAAGGATTTCCTCCCTCCTTTCCCAAAGAAACACCCAGACGTGCCCAGAGGGCCCCACCCAGGGGTCCCCTCCCACCTCCGAGCCAGAAGGGACAGCGAGGTGACATCCCAGGGAGCTGGAAGGACACGGAGCTGCTGCCACCCAGCCAAGGCACCAGGAGGAGGAGATCTGCAGTCAGCGAGGGAGAGGGAAAAAATTCCAGAGCATTAAAGGTGTTGAAAGCCCCCAGTGGTGTCCCAGTCTGGTGTCTGAGCAGAACGGTGTCCCTTTTCCTGGCAGGACCCCCAAATCCCCCCATGTCCAGGGGGTGTTTCCTTCCCAACAGGATGAGCTTCCCTCTCCCAGCCCCAGAGGGGACAATGTCCTGTCCCTTTTGGGCTGGGGGGTGGCGGGAGCAGCTTCGGGTTTGGGTTCTATAGGGATGTGTCTCACCTCAGCCTTGCTCCCTCTTCTTCCTCAGTGCCACCCTGGGCCTGGGCAAAGTGTCTCCCCTTTGCCACCTGATGGGGGTCCTGATGGGGGTCCTGATGGGGGGACAGTTTGGGGAAAACAGGGACCTGAGAGGGACAAACACCCACTCAGCTCCCACTTCACCCATTGGTTTCTCCAGCCCCAGTTGGTGCTGTTGGTCCCAAAACTTCGCTCCAATCCCACAACTCCCTTTTTTCTCTCTTTTAACTCAAATTCCACCCCAAAAACGCTCCAGCAGCAAATGGGCACAGCTTCCCCATCCCACCAGCATTCCCGATGAATTCCCAGTTCAGCCCCTTTAAAGGAGCCACTGGAAGGACATCCTGGAAATCCCGAGCTCCCCATCCCACCAGCATTCCCGATGAATTCCCAGTTCAGCCCCTTTAAAGGAGCCACTGGAAGGACATCCTGGAAATCCCGAGCTCCCCATCCCACCAGCATTCCCGATGAATTCCCAGTTCAGCCCCTTTAAAGGAGCCACTGGAAGGACATCCTGGAAATCCCGAGCTCCCCATCCCACCAGCATTCCCGATGAATTCCCAGTTCAGCCCCTCCAAAGGAGCCACTGGAAGGACACCCTGGAAATCCCGAGCTCCCCATCCCACCAGCATTCCCTGTGAATTCCCAGTTCAGCCCCTCCAAAGGAGCCACTGGAAGGACACCCTGGAAATCCCGAGCTCCCCATCCCACCCCCCCAATTCCCAGCACGCGTTCTCCCTCCTCCTCCAGCGACCCAGACGCCCAAATATTGAGCTATACATTAAATTCCCAGGGCCCAAAAAAAAAAGAAAAAGAGAAAAAGAGCCGGGAGGGGAGCCCGGAGCACGTCGGAGGGAGCGTGGCAGTTTGTTATGCTAACCGAGGGGGGCTCCCCGAGGGGGGACGTGTCGGAGAGGTCTGAAGAGCAAGGAGTTCACAGGCCCTCTCCTTTTGTCATGCTAAAAGTGCAACACGGGAAAAATATATACAGGCAGCTGCTCAATGGAGCGTGAAATACAAGTGATTTCTGCGGGAGGGAGCGCCGGGTAATGCGATGCAGCCCGGACAATGCCCCGCCGCCTTTGTGCGCAATGGGAAACATTTTGGGGGGGAGAAAGGGGCACGGAGAGGGGTGCCCAGCTTGCCCCCCCCCGAGCATCGCCCAGGGGTGGCATCCCTCGGTCGATGGGAATTCGGTGTCCCCCCGTGGGAGGTTGGATGGGAGAGGGTGGGTGGCAAATGCCAACCCTCGGGGGGAAATTATCCCCCAATTCCCGGTTCAGACGGGGGGCACGGCGGGCCTGGCACCCCCTGAGCGGGCTGGGCAGGGGGAAAGCCATTAATTCCCGACTTTCCAGCGGCAGCGACAACGTCCCGCGGCCTCGGCTCCCTTTGCTGATGCTAATCCGGGCACCGCGGCGGGAGCGGTGTAAAATCAGCCCTCAAAAGGGGCTTTTGTGTCCCGGGGGAGGGCGGCGGGGGCTGGGGGTGCCCCGAGCATCCATCTTCCACCTCTCCTTCCCTTTCTCCGGGGCTCGGCNCGGGACATGGAGGCAGCAAAGAGGATGGAAGAGGCTGCTTCCCTCGGCCCCTGGTTTGGCTGGCACATGAGGGATGGAGTCGCTTTGGGGGAAATTAGGGGGATTTTTGGCATCCCAAGCCCCGAGATGCCCCCGTTGGAGCAGGGGCTGCTCAGAGTGGGGGGCACTTCAGGGGGTGCCCTGGTGTGTGTGGAGGGGGAAGGGGATGTGGGACCCCCCCCAAAATCTGGGTACCCCAGCCCTCGGGGATGCTCCGGGCACGGGCGGAAGCGACATCTAGTGGGAAACGCATCCCGTCGCCAGGGAGATCCATATCCATGGCAACCCTTTGGGAATCCCGGCCCCCTGGCTGGACCAGGGGCACCCACCGGCACCCACGGAGCCCCCCGAGAGGCTGGTCCTTGAAGGGCAGGGCTGTCACAGCCCTCAGGGACACCCAGCTCAGCGGGAATGCTCGAGGATCCCACTGGGATGCGGATCCTGACACTGGGATGTGGGTCCTGGCACTGGGATGTGGATCCTGGCACTGGGATGTGGGTCCTGCCACTGGGATGTGGGTCCTGGCACTGGGATGTGGATCCTGGCACTGGGATGTGGGTCCTGGCAGTGGGATGTGGGTCCTGGCACTGGGATGCGGGTCCTGCCTCTGGGATGTGGATCCTGGCACCGGGATGCGGGTCCTGCCACTGGGATGTGGGTTCTGGTGGGCACTGATGCCCCTTCCCCGTTATCACCCTGGACCAGCTGCGCCCACCGGGCTCTGCCCCGGCCCCAAACACCTTCGTGCCCTCCGGTGCCCACAGGTAGATGTGGCGGGGCAGGACAGGGGGATAAACAGGGGAGAGGATCCCGTTTATCCCACAGGGAAGACACGGGGGAAAGGACAGGGCAGGTGGGATGGGCACAGCCTGTCCCCTGGCATCGCCAGCCCTGCAGGGATGCAAAGGACGTGTGGATGTGGCACTTGGGGACACGGGTTAGTGGTGGGGGAACGCTTGGACTCGATTTTAAAGGTCTTTTCCAAGCTAAATCCTAAAGGATTCTGTGATTCCATGACCGATGCTCCAGGGAAGGGGCCAGGGAGGGGGAAGGTCCCAGCTCAGCCAGCCCCGGGGTGAAGGAGGACAAGGAGGCCACAGGGATGGAGATGCTGCCACCCAAACCCCTTCCTTCTTCTTGGAATAACATTTTTAAGATGGGGAAATCAAAACCCGAGCATTTTTTTGCAGCCAGAAAGAGCGACAGCCCGAGGTCGGTGAAGGAGTGGAAGGAGACAGGGCATGCCCAAAAGTGGATCTGTCCCCCTGGGAAGCTCCTGTAGGACCTGTGGAGAGAAGAGTCTGTCCTGGAGCAGGGAAAGAGCAGGAAGAGGAAAGACCAGGAGGTCCAACGTGATGGACCCACCACAGCCCCCATTCCCCATCCCCCTGTGCCACTGGGGCAAAGGGGGGAGCGACTTTGGGAATGCAATTAAGCCCAGGAAAAAGGGAGCGGTGCGGAGAAGCTGCTTTCAATATTTGGTTTTACTTCTCATTATCCCGCTCTGATTCGATCGGTAATAAATTGAATTCTCCCCAACTCGAGCCTGTGAGTGTAACTGGTCCCCTCCAGCTGAGCAAGGGGAGGGATGGAGCTGGCAGCGGTCCCCAGCGGGCACCTGGGCGTTATCCCGCAGGGGTGCGGGAGGGCACTTGGATTTCTGTGATTTACGTAATTTAAGTGATTTATGGGGGGTTTATCCCCACGCGGGGGTCGCGGGGCCGGGACTCGAACAGGAGGTCCCGGGACTCGAACACGCGGCCCCCGACTCTCCACGGGGGTGCCGGGAGGCGCAGAGCCCGCCCCCCGCCCCAGAGCGGTGTTCCTATTGGTTGAGGAGCTGTCAGTCAAAGGGAAGACGGCCGCGGATTGGCTGGCGAGGCGGAGGAGGCGGCGGGGCGGCCCTTCCTGCGGCCGCCTTTGCGCTGACCCCGCCATGGTGGGCACGGGCCGGGCACGGCCGGGCCGGGGAAGGGCCGGGGGGAGGCCCGGGGGGCGTCCAAGGG
>WBMV01006544.1:29074-40774 GCA_013396655.1 Campylorhamphus procurvoides | reverse complement strand
GGGGTCCCTCCCCACTCACAGGGTCACTCCCCACTCACAGGGTCACTCCCCACTTAGGGAGGTCACTCCCCACTCGGGGGGTCCCTCCCCACTCGGGGGGTCACTCCCCACTCACAGGGGGGTCACTCCCCACTCGGGGGGTCCCTCCCCACTCACGGGGTCACTCCCCACAGGCCTGGCTGTGGTCAGCACTAACCTGGAGCCCATCCTGAAGCCGCGGGGCTGGGAGTGGACGTGAGTTGGTGACTGGGCTGGGAGGGACACGGGGGTTTTTGGAAGCCTTTTTGGGGGTCTGGGGTGGGGACCCCTCTGGAACTCACCATGGATGGAGACAGCACATCCCCCCCAGCTCTGCCTCCTCCCCCCACAGGCTGCCCCTCGCCAAGCTGGGCTTCAAGCTGGGGCTGGTGGCCCTTTGCTCCTTCCTGGGTGCCTGCCTGACCTTCCCGGGGCTGCGCCTGGCCCAGACCCACCTGGATGCCCTCAGGATGGCAGCAGACAAGCCCCTGACCCAGTTGGGTGAACTTTGGGGTGGGGAAGGGGGCAGAGGGTTGGTGGTGGCACCTCGGGGGGTGGGACCTGACTGGGCTGGAGGGGCTGGGGGTGCCCAGGGGGGTGTGTGACAGCTCCTGCACAGGGTCCTGCTCCACGTGGGTTTCCTGGCGCCCGTGCTGGTGGTGGTNGTGTTCCCAACCCAGGAGTAGATTCCAGGGGGTCCCAACCCAGGAGGAGATCCCAGGGCATTCCAACCCAGGAGGAGGTTCCAGGTGTTCCCAAGCCAGGAGGAGATCCCAGGAGGTTGCACACTTAGGGGGTCCCAACCCAGAGGGAGATCCCAGGGCATCCCAACCCAGGAGAAGATTCCAGGTGTTCCCAAGCCAGAAGGAGATCCCAGGTGGTCCCAAGCCAGGAGGAGATTCCACGGGGTCCCAGCCCAGGAGGAGATCCCGGGGGTTCCCAAGCCATGANGATGGAGACAACACATCCCCCCAGCTCTCCCTTCTCCCCCCACAGGCTGCCCCTCGCCAAGCTGGGCTTCAAGCTGGGGCTGGTGGCCCTTTGCTCCTTCCTGGGTGCCTGCCTGACCTTCCCGGGGCTGCGCCTGGCCCAGACCCACCTGGATGCCCTCAGGATGGCAGCAGACAAGCCCCTGACCCAGTTGGGTGAACTTTGGGGTGGGGAAGGGGGCAGAGGGTTGGTGGTGGCACCTCGGGGGGTGGGACCTGACTGGGCTGGAGGGGCTGGGGGTGCCCAGGGGGGTGTGTGACAGCTCCTGCACAGGGTCCTGCTCCACGTGGGTTTCCTGGCGCCCGTGCTGGTGGTGGTGATGTGGATCAAGCCCATCTCCAGGGATTTCCTGCTCCACGCCCCCATGGGCAAGGACACCGTGCAGATGTGAGTGGGGCATGGGGGCCAAGGGGGCCTCTCACCCTCCCCAGCACCACCACCCCTCTCTGCCAACCTGGGGGGTTCCCTGGGGGGGTTGGGGGTGATGGTGTCCCAGGGGGCTGCACACTCAGGGGGTCCCAACCCAAGAGGAGATCCCAGGGCGTCCCAACCCAGGAGATCCCAGGAGGAGATCCCAGGGGGTCCCAAACCAGAAGGAGGTTCCAGGGGGTCCCAACCCAGGAGGAGATTCCAGGGGGTCCCAACCCAGAAGGAGATCCCAGGAGGAGATCCCAGGGGGTCCCAACCCAGAAGGAGGTTCCAGGGGGTCCCAACCCAGGAGGAGATTCCAGGGGGTCCCAACCCAGAAGGAGATCCCAGGAGGAGATTCCAGGGGTTCCCAAGCCAGGAGGAGATCCCAGGGGGTCCCAACCCAGGGGTTCCTAAGCCGGAAGGAGATCCCAGGAGGTCCCAAACCAGGAGGAGATGCCAGGGGGTCCCCTGTGAGGGGCTGTGGATGCAGGATGCCCCTGACAGCCCCTCCTGTTCCCCCAGCATGTCAGACTGTGCCTACAACACAGCCCGGCTCTGGAGCATCGTGGGGCTGTGCCTGCTGCGCCTGCTCAGCACCCGCCGCCACCTGCAGGCCTACCTGGGGCTGGCCGAGCGCTGGGTGCAGCAGATGAGGAAGGAAGCTGGGAGGATCCCAGCCCTGGAGATCCAGCAGAAGGTGGGGAAGTGGGAGCTGGGAGCTGGGCACGGCCCTGGGAGCCAGCCCTGAGCGGTGCCCGCTGCCCACAGATCACCAGGATTTACTGCTACGTGCCCGTGGTCACCCTGCAGTACCTGGGGCCCATCGTCCTCACCCTGCACTGCACCCTGCTGCTCAAGACACTGGGTGAGGAGCTGCAGGGGGCACTGGGGGGACTGGGGGGCTGGGGAGGGGCAGGGTGAGACCTGCAAGTCATCCTGAAGCCACCAGCACCCACCTTGTGCCCGGGCTCGGGATGTACAGGGAGCTCACAGGGGTTCACAGGGGGCACTGGGGGGTCAACACCAACCCCTGCTCTGTGTGAGCAGGGCCAGGACCCAGGGAAGGGCTGGAGTAACACCAGGAGGGTAAAGGTCCTTCCCCCAGAGGGTGGTGGGCACTGACCAGGCTGCCCAGGGCAGTGGGCACAGTCCTGAGGCTGCCAGAGCTCCAGGAGGGTTTGGGGGACAGGGACAGGGTGGGATTGTTGGGGTGTCCTGGATGATCCTTGGGGGTCCAGCTGAGGTCACTGTCACTGTTCTGTGATTGCCCCTGGATTGCAGTTGGCACAAACCCAGTGCCCCCAGCAGGGCCCACCCCACAGCCCTGTGCCCTCTGCCCCACAGGGCACCACTCGTGGGGGCTGTACCCGGAGCCACCCCCCGTGTCCCCAGCGGTGCCACCCGGCCCTGCCAGCGAGGATGGCGAGGACGTGCAGGTGGTGGTGCAGCAGATCACGGGCATCCTGGACTGCATCTTCACCCCCCAGCTCCTCAGGGGACTCTTCTCCTTCCTCACCTGGTGGGTGGCCGCCTGCCAGGTGGTCACCAGCCTCTTTGGCCTCTACTTCCACCAGTACCTGGCGACGTCCTGATGTGCCCGGGGGCACAGTCAGTGCCCAGCTGTCCCCATTGCTCCTGCCTGACTGGTTTGCCCCTCTGGCACGTGCTGGTGGCACCTGTGGACACGTGGGGGGATGTTTCCTCTGCCAGCTCAGGGCAGGATGGGTTTTGTGCCCAGGTCGGGGCGGGCATCACCTGCTCCTGCCACCCATCACCAGCGTGCCTGCTCTGCCCCCCTGCAGCCCCTCTGCCCCCTCCTGACCCCACAGGGGTCACTCCAGCCCTGTGTCCTCCTCGAGGGCAGCAGCTCCTGCCAGCCCAGGTGGTCCATGCTGGGCACAGGACGTGGTGGGGAACTCCACAGGGTGGCACCTCGCTGTGCCAGCACAGACTTTGGGGTGTGCTCTGCCTGCTGAGGGGGGTTTGTAGGGTCTCTGCTCTGGGCAGCTGGGGCAGAGCTCCTTGGCATCACCCCCGTGCTTGGTGTGAATGAACCCTCAGGCCCAGCAGCCTCGGGTTGGTTGGGTTAGGAATAAATAACTCAGTTATTGCCATCCAAAAGCTGCTGTTTGGTTTGCACTTCGTGTCCCCAAAGCCCCCCTGAGCAGGGCAGGGGGTCCCAGATGTGGATGCAGCTGTTTCTTGGGCATCACCCTCGAGGAGGAGACCTCGGCTCACCCTATCAGCCTGTCCCTGCCCCTTCCCTGGCACTGGGGTCACACCGGGGCTGGTGACACCGCTCAGCCCCAGGGGGGGGACAAGGGATACGGCCCCTCATCCCCTTCTCAGCCCAGCCCTTCCACGTGGTGGGTGCTGGTCCAGCTGCGTGAAACAGGATTAGCAGGTCTGGGCTGCTCGGAGAAAGGGAGAGGGGCTCTGATCCTATTTGATGGCCTTGTAATGGTCTTAATTCCCTCTTGCTGAGGGCCAGGAGGAGACAGCAGCCCTTGGCCTGGTGTTAACTGGGCTAATCCAGCCCTCCTCCTCCTCCTCCCGGAGAATCCACGCTGTGGGGCACTAATTTGAGGAAAAAAAAATGATCACGGGGAAATTCGCATTTTACAAAGATCCCGGGAATGCCGAGCCCAGCGAGGGGTGGATGGAAAAGGTGAGAGGCAGAAGAGGGTCCCTGGATGCGCAGGGAGCTGTCCCAGCCTGTCCCAGTCCCATTAAAAGCCACTGGGAGCGCCTTGATGGCTCATTTATCCGATTTCCCGGCGGGGGCTGCGCTGGTTGCCACGGAGGGGGCTGCGCTGGAGTCAGGCACGCAGACAGAGCCTCCCCCGGGAGATGCCCAGACTCCTCCTCCTCCCGGAGAATCCACGCTGTGGGGCACTAATTTGAGGAAAAAAAAATGCCACGGGAGCCTGAAGTGAGTTATGGGATCCCGGATTGAACCACGGGATCCTAAACTGAGCCACGGGCTCCCAAAGCGAGCTATGGGATCCCAAAGTCAGCCACGGGATCCTAAAGTGAGCTATGGGATCCCAGATTGAGCCACAGGATCCCAGAGTGAGCCACGGGATCCCAAAGTCAGACACGATCCCAAAGTGAGACACAGGATCCCAAAGAGAGCCACGGGATCCCAGATTGAACCACGGGATCCTAAACTGAGCCACGGGCTCCCAAAGCGAGCTATGGGATCCCAAAGTCAGCCACGGGATCCCAAAGTGACCTATGGGATCCCAAAGTGAGCTGTGGGCTCCCAGACTGAGCCACAGGATCCCAAAGTGAGCTATGAGATCCCAAATTCAGCCACAAGATCCCAAAGTGAGCCACAGGATCCCAAAATGAGCCACGAGATCCCAGGGTGAAGGAAGGGATGGTCCCCGCACCTGGCAGTGCCAGGGAGGACGGGCAGGGATCAGGGATCAGGATCCTACAGGGATTAGGACAAGTCTCAGCCTGTGGCTCTGGATTTCCCCTGGGATCCATCCCAGGAACAGCAATGGGATACAGGTTGGGTACTGGGGCAGGGCTGGACTGTCCCCACCCCCGTGTCCCTCCTTTGCACCGCCCTGGGTGTCCCATCCATGCTGGAACTCCGAAATGTCCCCAGAGTGGCAGCTCGGGGGAAGCCACCAGGCCATGGCTAAGGCGACAGTGCCACCTGCTGCCACCACACAGCCAGCCCTGTGTCCCTGTCCCAAAGCCACCACCCCCAGAGCTCCTTCCCCTCCTTCAGGGTTCTCCCAAATTCCATGCAAAGCCCCCTGGAGAAACCCCCTCCCCTCCTGGGACAGGAGAGACCCCCCCAAAAGAGAGAGAGCCTGCAAGTCCATTCGATTTTTTATTAAATATACATCCTCTCTTGGCACAAATCTTAAAATATATAAACATCATATAACAAAGTGTCTTCACTGCAATAAAATAGAACTCCAGATCCAAGAAAAGCAGTCAAAATCGACACACACACACACACACATCGATGGTGAGGACACAAAAGGCATTTAACAGTGTTTGTGCTAATTGATGCATAGACCACACAGGCAGTGAACGGTGCTGGGAAACCCTGCAGGGTGTGGCATTTGGGGGGAGACACAAAGGGAGGAATCAGCCCCTACAAGGTGAAAAAAAAGGCTGGTTTGTAGGAAAGCCACGTCCTCCTCTGGCCCAGTCCAGGGGGGAGTCCAGGATGGACCCCCAGGGCTCAGGAACCCTCTCAGGGAATGCAGAATTAACTGCAGGGCCCAGGAACACTCTCAGGGAATTCAGAATTACCTGCAGAGCTCAGGAACCCTCTCAGGGAATTTAGAACTACCTGTAGGACCCAGGAACCTTCTCAGGTGCTTGGGAAGCTCCCTGGGCACCATCCCAGCCCATCTCCTGCCCACCCAGGACTGGCACCATCCTCACTCAGGGGTGCCACATCACTCAAAGTCTCCTTTCATGCCTCGTCAGCTTTTGGGTTGAAGACCAGAGGGGTGAGGGCAGTGCTGGGGCCCTTCCAGGTGGAAGGCCATGAGAAGTACCACAAGAAGTTCTGGAAGGGCTTGGGAGGCCGTGACTCCTCTCCTGGTCCTTCCCCCACTGTGCCACCACCCTCCAAGGCCATGCCAGGCCAAGAGGTTTGGAAGGAGCCAGGTCAGATCCCACCCCCCACATCCCCTGGGACCCCCAGAAGGACCAGCCCACCCCAAGACCCCCTTCCATGGAAGGTGCCAGAAGGAAATGACACGAAGCAGCAGCATCTCAGCTCCTTAAGGGAAGGTGCTGGGACAAGGGAAGGTGCTAAACTGGACAAGGAGCTCAAGAAACCCCAAAAAAACCTTTTTCCCCATCATTTAGTGCCTGTGACTTCTTGTCCTCACATACAAGTCCTGCAAGGGGCAAACCCAGAGGGGTTTTTGGGGCTGAAGGGCTGAAATTGTGTCATTTTGGGTGCATTTATTGGACCTGATTTTCTCCAAGTGCTAGTGCAGGGCTCAAGGTGCAGAAGCAGGAAAGGAGGGAGAAAGGGGGAGAAAAAGAAGGATAAATTCCTGTTTAGCTGTGACAAACCCATGAGAGAAGTGACTGGGGAATAAAAGCAACTTGAGAAGAATCAAATGGAAAGTCAGGGCATCACAGCAGGATCAGAGGATGTTCCTGTTGGACTTGTCCTTTCTCAGGGCTGAAGGGAAAGGACCTTGTTGGGCAACACCCAGAAACACCCCCTGCCCAAAGCAGCTCCTTCCAGGCAGCAGAGAGAGCTGGGACAAGGCTCAAGTGGTGCAGGGAATAAAGAGAAGGGCAGAGAACACTCTGTGTCTCCTTTTCTACATTCAAATCAGAGGGAAAAAACCCACCAAATCCATTTCAAACAACCCAAAGCAGCACCACACACTCAGTCACTCCAAACACTCCTGCCCAAAGTCCCAAATCCCACCCTCAGGCTGAACTCAAAGCTCTGTCTCTGAATAAACAGCATGCAAAACTTGGGACAAACAGCTTGGGCTCAAATCCCACTGAATTAAAAGCTGCTAATTAAGGAATTAATTAAGGAATTGGCCCAAGGTTTCCAAGCTTGTGCTTGTCCCTCAGCCCCAGGTGGGGATTCCTCCTCCCTCTCCTCCTGATGTGGCAGAACATTCCCTGGGCAGATCTGCCCTCCCATTTGCTCCCAAAAAAGGGGTCAGGCCCCCAGTAAATCCTTTCTCAGGCAGCACCCAGGAGGGATTAAAGCACCTCTGTGGCCACAGTGATGCTCAGGATGTTCTGAGATGATCCAAGCTCCAACTTGGCTGCTTCTCCTCCTCCTCATGCAGAAAGGAAGGGGCTGTCCAAGCTGGGAGGGGGTTTGGCATGGGTTGGACACACAAACACCTGCTGAGACACCTGGGCTGGATTTGGGTAAAGACAAGGTAAAGACAAGAGCAGGATAATTGGCTTCTCCATGGGAGAAAAGGAATCAGAGCTCTTGCAAGGACTAACCAAAGCTTCCCCCAAAGGAAGGGAAGAGCTGATCATCTTCTGTCAGCAACAGGGGCAGAAACCACCCAGAATTCATGGCCATCCCCTCCAAGGGCTCTTGGAACACCAGCACTGGCAGGTCTGGAGTTCCAAATCCTCATTTCTGAGCTGAACCCCCTGCCCAGTCACAACCAGCACAGCCTGATCCATCCCAGTTCACCCTTCAGGGTGCTGGCTCTGGGCCAGCCCCACACCACAAAATAAAAGGGTAGGTGCTTGATTGCTAAGGAAATATTTGGCATTAGAAGCAGGTTCTGCTCCAAAGAATGAGTGCAAAGACAAAAGAAAGGAGAAAGTGACTTCTTCTACCACTTGTGCAATTCCCTCCACGAGGCTCCAACTAGATACAAACCCCAGGGAGGGAGGGCCAGGTTCTAATTCATGCCTTATTTTCCTTTCCTACATTAAGGACTGTAGCAGGTGAAAAGGGATTGTTAATCTTGGTTTAGGTGATCTGATTCTCAGGGCAGTTTGTTCTGACCCCTCTGGAGCTCCAGATTTAACAGAACGGATCATGAAACGACCCCACCCCCAAAAATCTCCATTTCACCCCCAAAACCTCATTTGAAATAGAAACACCATTCATTTTCAGTGATTGGCACTGGAGATGATTCCTGAAGGGTCAGCACTGGCTGGGGTGTCCATCATCCCCAGGACCACGTTGGCCCAGGGGAACTTCAGGGACAGAAAAGCACGTGGGGCTGAACAAAAAGAGGTGACAAGACCTACACAGCAGGTACCAAAAGACACCAGGGTTGTTCAGGAGCAGGGCCAGGAGGTGGGAGCAGCTCCCAGGCTGGAGCCACCACCCAGGGACAGCTTTTTGGGGGGCCAGCAAAGGCAGGGGTTTGTTCTCCTTGGTGCATAGAGAAGCAACAATAATACTGAAGGCTACAAACTGCTCACATTTGAAGGATGCAACGCTCCCTTTCCTGGGGCATCAACATTCCAGGCTGTGCAATCCCTTGGGAAATGCTGCCCCCTCACCAGGACAATGTGGAAGGGGTTTGGGGACCCCAAAATGTGCCTGAAGTTTGGGTCAGTCCAGGCTGGGAATGCAGGCACAGCCCTGACCTGACAACACCCAGGAGAATTTGATTTCCCAAAGGGCTCAGAACTTCCCCCCCTGCTCTCCACAGTCTTTGGTAATCTCAGAGGGCACCACAAACCAGGAGTGTTTGCACAACTCAACCCAAAAATGAGAGAAAGAAACCAAAAAAAGGGGCAGCATTTCCAGCCCGAGAACATTCAGCTTTCAGAACACAGAGCTGGGGCCTGGCCCTGCTCTGTCCTGCTCTGCCAGGGTGGCATTCCCTCCACAGCACCTGGAATATTGCACTTGGCACGGCCTGGCACCACAAACTGCCTGCCAGGAGCAGCAAATTCCCAAATCCCAGGACCAGAGCCCTCCCCTCCCTCCCCCACCGCCCCCTGTGCCCACCCAGGGCTGGGAGCAGCAGCAGCAGCAGCACAGGGTGCTTTGAGAGGCTCCACTCCTGGTGCCAGGGGGGCAAAGAGAAGGGTGAGGCTTTGGAGGCCTCCCTGGTGCAGGATGGCAAGAGCAATTCCACTCAGGGGGGAAGAGTTCCCTTCGCCTCCAGGTTTCCCCTCGTTCAAAAGGAGAACCAAATTAAAAACCAACAAAACCCAATCCCAGGAGCAAGAGGGACACCAAAGCAGCAGCCAGGTGAGCTGTGAGCTGCAGGAGGGTGGGCACCTCTCTCTCCCACAGGGTTTGGACTCTGCCCTGGCACGGGGGGCCGTGGGGATGCCACTACCTCTGGTTCTCATCACCGTGCTGGAGCTTGCGCAGCAGGATCTGCGTCAGGTCGAAGGTGGTGAAGCTGATGCCCACAGCGATGGGCCCCTTGACCCAGTTCATGCTGAGGCCCTTGTAGAGGCCCCTGATGAGTCCCTCCTCCCTGATGATCTCCTGCATGGTGAGCAGGATGGAGCTGTAGGTGTGGCCCAGCACGCCGGCCGTCTGCATGCGGCGCCGCACCACGTCCAGCGGGTACGAGGCCGACTGCCCGATGAGCCCCGCGCAGGCCCCGAACAGGAGCCTCTCTGGGGGGGAGGGCTGGGCTTTGCCACTGTGATCTGGGGGACAGAAAGCACCACAAGGGAGGGAGGTCTTGGAGAAACACCTCGATGTTCCCAAGGTTTCGTTCCCCAGGTTTCGATCCCGAGGTTTCGTCCCCGAGGAACGGCACCTTCTTGTGACTTCTGAAGGCTCCAAAAGCCAACCTGAAGTTGGTTCCGAGGCCACCAGGTTTTGTTCCCCAGGTTTCCTTCCTTTCCCTCCCTAGGTTTCTTTCCCCAAGGTTTCCTTCCCCCACGTCTCCTTCCCTCACGTTTCCCTCCCCCACGTTTCCTTCCCCCACGTCTCCTTCCCCAGGTTTCGTCCCCGAGGAACGGCAGCTCCTCGTGGCTTCTGAAGGCTCCAAAAGCCAACCTGAAGTTGGTTCCGAGGCCACCAGGTTTTGTTCCCCAGGTTTCCTTCCTTTCCCTCCCTAGGTTTCTTTCCCCAAGGTTTCCTTCCCCCACGTCTCCTTCCCCCACCTTTCCTTCCCCAGGAACGGCAGCTCCTCGTGGCTCCTGAAGGCTCCCAAACCCAACCCAAAATTGGTTCTGAGGCACCCACCGTACNNNTCCCCACGTTTCCTTCCCCCAGGTTTCCTTCCTGAGGTCTCCTTCCCCCAGGTCTCCTTCCCCCAGGTCTCCTTCCCCCAGGTCTCCTTCCCCACCTTTCCTTCCCCAGGAACAGCACCTCCTCGTGGCTCCTGAAGGCTCCAAAACCCAACCCAAAGTTGGTTCTGAGGCCACCAAGGGAAGGGTTGGCCCCTCTGGGCTTGGCCCCAAAGCTTTCCCCCCAAAAAAGCCAATCTTTACCTGCATGGACCTTCTTCAGGGTCTCGTAGGTGAAGAAGCTGAGGCCGGCGTAGGGGATGACGCCGAGGATGGTGGGGGTGAAGCCCCTGTAGAGGGTCTTCAGGCCTTCCTCCCGCGAGATCCGGATGAAGACGTGGACAATGCTGCTGTACCTGGCACGAGGACACAGGAGGGCACCCCTGGAGCTGAACATTCCAGGGGTATTCCCACCAGGAAGGGTCCTGAGGGAGCAGCAGGGCATGGAGGTCATGGGGAAGGGGTGGCAGCAAGGCCAGGCTGTCCCACCACGTGTTGGAGCTTCTGGAGGCACCAAAGGGGTGTCCTGAAGAACCAACAGAGAGATCCCACCAGGGAGGTGTCCCAGGGTCCTGCCAGAGCTCAGCAGGGAGGGGGTGGTGACACCGAAGGCTCTGAGCAAGAAGTGACCCAGGAAATGGGAATAAAGGTACCTGATGTTCAAAAAAATGGGAATAAAGGCATCTGATCTTCAGAAAAATGGGAATAAAGGCACCTGATCTTCAGAATAATGGAAATAAAGGCATCTGAACTTCAGAAAAAATGGGAGTAAAGGCACCTGACCTTCAGAAAAATGGGAATAAAGGCACCTGATCTTCAAAAAAATGGGAATAAAGGCATCTGATCTTCAGAATGATGGCAATAAAGGCACCTGACCTTCAAAAAAATGGGAATAAAGACATCTGATCTTAAAAATAATGGGAATAAAGGCACCTGACCCTCAAAATAACAAGTTCCCCACGTTGGTGGTGGCTGCCTTTGGCTCGGGGAGGCACTTACATCTCCTTGGGGGTGACAGCCATCCGTGCCCGCACCATGTCCAGGGGGTAGGTGAGCATGGCAGCCGTGGTGCCCGCCAGGGAGCCGGCGATGAAGCGAGGGAAGGGGGTCAGGGCCCTGCAGGAGGGGACGGCTTCTGAAGGCTCCATGTCACAGGCCACCAAACATGTCACCTGCACCTGGAAAGGGCTGCCTGCAGAGCCAGCCATGCTGGGAAAGCCCCCTGAGATGGTGGAGCCCAAGGTGGGACCCAACCCATGGCACCAGTGCCACCTCCAGGGATGGCAACTCCACCACCCCCAGGGCAGCCCATTCCAGAGTCTGGGCATTCTCTCTGTGGAGAACTTCCTGATGTCCAACCCAAACCTGCCCTGGACTGTGTCCCCTTGTGCCTTCTACAGCCTGTTCCTGATCCCATCCTTCCCTTGGATCCCCACATTCCCTGTTCCTTCCCTTGGATCCCTCCACATCCCATCCTTCCCTTGGATCCCCCCACATTCCCTATTCCTTCCCTTGGATCCCCTGATCCCATCCTTCCCTTGGATCCCCTGATCCCATCCTTCCCTTGGATCCCCTGATCCC
>WBMV01006543.1:32429-91585 GCA_013396655.1 Campylorhamphus procurvoides | reverse complement strand
GTTTGCCTCTAAACCAGCACATATCCTTAAAGCCAGAGGACCAAAAATATCAAAAGGGCTCCTAGTCTCTAATACCAGTTTTTATTCTAGCACGAACTCCAAGGTAATTTTTGAATTAGGGAACATTCAGACCCCCTGTGAGAGGCACAATTTTAAACAAGAGTCTTGAAAACAAATCTGTTCTTGTGTCATAACCTGGGAAATCAGATCCCACCCCTGACTGGGAGTAGAGACCCCACTAAGCTCTTCATTGATGAGCTTGCAACAGGAAGAAGTTGCTCAAACTATGGAGGTACCTCTGGGATCTGGTGTTCTCCAGCTTCTTGGCATGGCTGCAGATGCCTGGGAAGAAGGAGGAGAGTATCATAGGGAGCTATAAAGAAAAAGGAAACTATAAAACTGAAGAGTTTAAAACATGCTGGAGCAGTGGGACAGGCAAGCACTTGACAGGGGCTGTGGACGGGAAAGCTGATGGCACTGTGTGACTGCAATGGGGCCCAGGAGATAAATATATTCTTGCGATCAGCTTTCCAAATAATATTAAATTCCTTAATATATTCCCCCCTAGGGGTGGAACAGAAGCACAGGAGCCACAGAGCTCTCCAAGGTGAGTCCAGAGCTATTACATCCTTACACCATTAGCACACACTCTGCTGGCACCAGCACTCAAGCATTGAGGAAAAGCAGGGAGAACAATGAGCTGCTTAAAGGCACATTATGAGGTCCAACTGGTGGCTGTATGTTGAACACTTCAGTCTTTTTATCCTGACTCTTTCCAGGCATAACTTAAAAGCAGGAAAGTGTCCTGTTCCTGCTGAGGATGTTTTCTGAGCAGTCCCAGAGGCAACTCCTTCTTCCTGTGATAAGGACCCCCTGTGGATCACAGCCAGACCAGCAGGCATAGCTTTGGGAGATCAGTATGCCCAGAGGGCTCTCCAGATGGGCTCTGGTCCTTCCTCTCTCATAACACTGAAGGTTGGGCAAAACTTCAGAGGTGCCCTCCTCAAAATACCCACGTTATTGAAGGGAAGGGGCTCTGAACACAGGGACCAAGATCTCTCAAGTAGTCAAGATCACAGAATCCCAGAATATGCTGCGCTGGAAGAGACCCACAAGAACTATCCAGTCCAACTCCTGGCCGTGCACAGGACCATCCCCAAGAGTCACATCCTGTGCCCCAGAGCATCATCCAAACACTCCTGCAGCTCTGGCAGCCTCGGGGCTGTGCCCACTGCCCTGGGGAGCCTGGTCAGTGCTCACCACCCTCTGGGGGAAGAGCGCTTTGCTGACATCGAACCTAAGCCTGCCCTGACACAACTCCAGCCATTCCCGGGGTGCTGTCCTTGGTCCCCACAGAGCAGAGATCAGTGCCTGCCACTCCATTTACATCACCTGATCCTGCCAGAACACCCCTTTCCCCTCAGTCCTGTGGCTCTGAACTTTGCTTTTGCCAAGCTCATCTCTGCTCACATTCCTCCCTGTGATGTCATAAAACCATAGAATCATAGAACTAACCAGGTTGCAAAAGACCTCCAAGATCATCAAGTCCAACCTTTGATCCAATCATGATGCTTGCTAGACCATGGTACCGATGCCACATCCCGTCTTTCCTCAAAAACCTACAGGTACGGTGACTCCACCACCTCTCTGGGCAGTCCATTCCAATTCCTGGTTACTCCCTCCATAAAAAATTTCTTCCTAATATCCAACCCAAATGTTCCCTGGCACAGCTCAGGACTGTGCCCTCTTGTCCTATTGCTGGTCCCCTGGGAGAAGAGACCAACCCCCACCTGGCTACACCCTCCTGTCAGGGAGTTGGACAGAGCAGTAAGGTCTCCCCTAAGCCCTTATTATGTCCTGGGTGTTTGGGGCCTTGGACGACCCTGAGGGGGTTTTTCCTCTGCTCTGGTGGAGGGTACCAAGGAAATCAGACAGTGCCAGTCCCAGACATAGAGCAGAGGGTATTTCTGAGAAAAAGGGAACCAAAGAAAATGTTCCCAGGCTGCTTCTACAGTAACTTTGCTTTTAAGTCCCAGGGAATCAGGACTGGCTGCCATGTTTGATCAACAATTTGAGAAGAGCAAAAGGTAGCCAGACCCAAACAGTCACAGTTCTTCCCACAAATCTTCTTGGATATAAGTGAGTATGGACACTTAGCCAAAGCAAGTTAATTCCCTAATTGCTCAGCAAAACAGCTGCAAATTTCCTGGGATTAAAAGGAGAGAAAAAACCCTCAAAGTATTCAAATGGGATAAAACTAAAGAGTCTTTCAAAATTCACACAAAAAGCCAAGATCTTCGAGCAAATCTTGGTTCTGCAAAATCAGATCTACTGAGAGGAAACTCCAGAATGGACATCTTCCTGGACTACTTCTCCCATCACACAAGGGGCCTGTTGGAGAGCAAAGAGTTGAAAATATTTATAACAATTATATTTCCTAGTTCTTAACTCTTTGTGCTCAGAAATTTGGGAGGAAAGTTGTGCTGTGGAAATTACTGAAGCATTTCCTCTTGAAGAAGCAGCACTGTTTCCCAGGATGACCTCCATGTCATTTTGTCCCACTGGGATGGAATAATTTCAGTTTTGTCTCTGGGAGTTTGGTTTAGTTCATCTGCACATTTAAGGCTTGGCAGTAATTTTTTTTCCTTGGTTTTTTTTTTTTTCCCAAGGATACACGATCAAATCATACAAAATCAGTATATCAAAGAGATGATGAAACATAAACCAGCAGCCCATTCCACAAACAATAAAACCAGGTAAAATTCAATATACTGCACTAGCAAGTAATTTCAGCAGCAATTCCAAATTTATTATCTTGTTTATTTATTCGATTGATGTCAATGAACATCACCATTCTCTTTTGCTGACGAATGCATCTCTCAAACATTTTGTTTCTCTTCACTGGAGATTTGCAGGGTCTCTGGAGGCCTCGTGGCTCTAAACCAAACTCAGCACTTTGCAGGGCAGGAGCTGCTACACATTTATGTCCTCACCAGATCCAGGGAGGGGCTGGCTCTGGGTCAATATGCAAAGTACAGCACAATGTCAGGACTCACCACAGTGATCCCTTGACAGAGGGGCAGGGCCTGTGCTAAAGCTTTTCATGGGATTCAATCCAAATACCTGCAAGTCATAAACTACACAGATCCTTCCTTCAAATGGGAGGGGACCCAGGAAAGGGTTGTTTTGGGAAGTTGAGTTGCTTCCTTGTGTGTGTTGGGCTTGGTTGTTGTGTTGTAAGGGAGGGACGTTGTCATGGCTGTTGAGATGTTGAGATGTTTGTATGAACAACCCCCTGTGCTGGCACTGCTGGGGCACCTCCAGCCCTGGGGGCAGTTCTGGGACCCTCAGACAGGAGAGACCCTGAGGGGCTGGAGGGTGTGCAGGGAAGGGAACAGGGCTGGGGAAGGGGCTGGAGCAGCAGGAGGGGCTGAGGGAGCTGGGGGGGCTCAGCCTGGAGAAAAGGAGGCTCAGGGGGGCCCTTCTGGCTCTGCAACCCCCTGACAGGAGGGGGGAGCCGGGGCAGAGTCAGGCTCTGCTCCCAGGGAACAGGGACAGGAGGAGAGGGAACAGCCTCAGGCTGGGCCAGGGGAGGGGCAGGTGGGTTATTTGGGAAAATTTCTTCACTAAAACGGTTGTAAAGAGCTGGCATAGGCTGGTTAGGACAGTGGTAGAGTCACCACCCTGGAAGGGTTCAAAAAACATGTGGATGTGGCACTTGAGGACATGGGTTGGTGGTGAGCATGGAGGTGGTGCTGGGCTGACAGTTGGACTTGGGATCTTAAAAGTCTTTTCCGATCAATGATTCCATGGCTCCATGGTGGGCAGGGCTCTCAGCTTCTCCAGTATCTCCTGAGCATTTTTAGGAATCCCAGCAAACATCAATGAGCCAGCTAAGGACTGGACACTGAGGGGCATTGAGCAGCATTAAGGTTTATGAATAGGCACCAGCAGCTCCAATCTCATCCCTTAAAGAGCCAATGTGAACACAGTTCTTTGGTGGACACTCCCCAGTATTCCCTGGGCTACATCCAAAAAGAAAAGTTTCTTCCTTCTGAAAAAGTTTTCACCAGGAGTTGCCTGAAGGAGGGCAAATTGGGATTGGATATTAGGAAGGGACTCTTTGCTATAAAGGTGGTGGAGCACAGGAACAGAATGTCCATAGAGGTTTGTGGAGTCTCTATCCCTGGAAGTGTCCAAGGCCAGGTTGGATGGGGATTGGAGCAACCTGGGCTAGTAGAAGGTGTCCCTGCTCATGGCAGGGGATTGGAATTAGATGGTCTTTAGAGTTCCCTCCAACACAAAGCACTCTGTGACTCTATGAGTGATGTAGGGAATACTTCAAACAGCTCAGCAGAATGTGGAAGTTTCGCTGATCCTGAAATGTGCAATAGTTCTGTCTCTTGGCTTCTTGGAAGGGTCCATGCTGATCCCAGGGTGGCTCCTGAAAGAGCAAATTCACTGGAGAGCTTAAAAGAAATTAAATACCTTTATTGTTTGTTTGTTTGTTTGTTTTTTCGTTTTTTGGGGTTTTTTGAGACAGAGAGAGGGAAACCCAAAGGGCAAATGCAGAGCATTCCAAAAAAGGTCGGGGGGCAGGGCAACAGCACATGCTCTTGCATTCTCTGCAGGACAAATTATTAAAGTGCCTCTTTGTCTCTCACAGTCCTGAGCCTTCAGACAGTAATTGTGGGTCCCCCAGAGCCTGCACAGTTACAGTCCAGAATCACTAAAATTTGCATCCTCCTGGAGAAAAACATGGCAACTCAGCAGCTGACTCAGCTATAAAGTCTTCCCCAATAAGTTATGAGAAGCTGACTGGGAATCTGCATTTTTCTCGCTCCTACCCTTTCTGTATGGTTTTGTTTTTTTTTTCTTTTTAATAAAACCCTGTTTATGATGGTGGATAAAACATTTCTGTCATCCTTAATAAAAGCCTTTACTACCAATCAAAAAGGAGCAGTGAATGGATAAACTGTGTATCAAAGCACAGCTTGGAAACTGGGCATTTTAGCAAAGTAGCATTTATGGGAGCTGCTGATGACAGGAGATTACATTTTATATCAGAACAGATTTAAATTTAGGTGGAATTAACCCTCCATCTCCACTTCAAAATCTTCCAAAGGCATCAGGGAAGATTTGAGAGGTATCTGAGCAACAAAAGTTGTCATCAGTGGAAAGGAGGTGGTAGAAAAAAATAACTGAAGGGGACAAATTTTAGCTGAATCTTTCCTACAGAAACAGGCTACAAGAATTTTGACTGGATTTTAATTAGAAGATGATTTTTTTTTTTCCTGTTATTTCTTGGTTTGGGGAAGATGAAATGACAGCATTGCAGGAATAACACAAGCTGCTTCTTGCTGTAATGCAAACACTTCATTTTTAAGTATTTCTGTATATGTCAGGAGGATATCTTTGTGCTTCTTGACGTTTGGACACAGCCACGAGCTGAAAACAGTTGGTGCAAAACAGTTGGTGACACTCCTGCAAAGAGTTACAGGAGCTCCAATGGGAAGGGAACTGATGGGGATTTATCAGGAGGTTGCAAAATGTTCCTGCAAAGCCAGGTGAGATCTGAGCACCCACTGGCTCAGACACCCAGAAACAACTGGCTAATTTGTGCACCTTAACAGCAAAGACAGGAGAAAAAGAGAAAAGCTGGGTCTGAAACTCATGACCAACACTTGGCAAAGCATTCTTTTCATAGAGAAAAAATTCTTCAACTCAAGCTCCATCCAAGTCTTGTGGACTTATATGAGTAATTCCAATGAATCCTTGTGCTCAGTGTCACTTCTCACACCACTGTTGTAGATGAGGTTTGCACCTGGAAATCTTCAGGGACATGTCCAGGAGTTCTCTTCATCCTGGAGTGTCAGAGCTGGCCCATGAGTCATCTGCAGAGGATACAGAGCCTGGAATGATTTGTGGCTCATTGACTTTCCTGATCACTTACAAATCATCTCTCCTTCCTTCAGGTCAATAATCCTTCTAAGCCTCACTGCTGTTTGGGGAGCACTTGGAGGCAAAGTTTGTTTCCCATCACCAGCCCTGGCATTTTGCAAAAAACTTCTGCTTTCCCTGGAAAAGTTCAGACACGTGGGAGAGACCCTGGCAGGTTGTGTTCAGCTCTGAGCCACCAGAAAATTAGCCTCATCCGCCTTTAATGCCTTTAATGACTCTGGGATTGTGTGTCTGGTAATTAAGCCTCTCAGCCCCATCACCAGCATTGGCACTGGCATGGGAGCAGCAGCTTTTCCCTGCATCCCTTTGATGTGCTGCTGTTCAGCAGGAATTCCAGCAGGAATGCCAGTGTGAGTCAGAGGGACCATCTCCAGCCTTCCTCATTACACCACAACCCTAATCAATAATTCATGCCCCTCCTCTGTCCAGCACAGACCACTCTGTTTGTAAGTCAATAGGGCCCCAGTCAATAAACAGCTGTGGGTGTGTGTTATCTCCTTGTCAGGGTGGACAGGCCTGTAACCACACAAGTGAAACCTGAGAGAAGACAAAACATGGGGTCAGCTGAAAAATTGCCACCTCCCACAGCAGCACGAGGCACCCACGAGTGAGTGCAGGTGAAAACTTCGCCCACTGCTCTCACTTTGGACTATTCAGCCAGAAACATGCATCGAGTGGTGGGACAGAAAGGATTGTCCTCTCTGAGCACTCAAGTATTCACTCTCAGTGAATCCCAAGAGCTTTTGGTAGGCTAAATATTTTGCTCCTCAGATCACAGAATTCCAGAATCCCGTNAGTGCAGAGCAGAGCGGGACAATCCCCTCCCTCTCCCACCCGGCCCTGCTGGGCCTGATGCCCCCCAGGACAGGGATGTCCCTCCTGGCTCCAGGCACTGCTGACTCGTGGCCAATTGGCCGCTGACATTACTCTGTGTTTCATCAGTGAAGAGGAAGGAGGTGAAAATCCCCACTGGTACTGCTCCTCCCACGGAGGAGCTGATTAGACACAGAGAAAGGGAAACACACTGCCAGAAAAATTCTAGGGATGCTGTTTTCATCTTCTCACATAAATAAGAGTTGAAAGATCAAGGACCTGCTGAAGTTTTAAGTTTTGCGTCTTGAACAGAAGGAATTTAAATAATGCTAAGAAGACTGGAGGGGTAGATAATTAAGTGGTACTGTTGTGATCCATTTGACATGCAGAGAATAAGAAACCAGAGTTATTATTTAATAAAAATAGAACTCCTCCTGGATTTGATCTCACTACCTTCAAAACCTTAAGACAAATACTGTTGGCACTAAATTAAGCTGTGAAGTCTTTCATTAAGCACCACCCATGGGAATGTAATGATATTCTTGGAGAGCTGGAGGAAGAAGCCACTCTGTGAATACAATAGGCACAGTAATGAATATATGGAGAAATATACCCCGGATCCATAAATCCAAAAAATCCATAAATCAACAAGGACACCCTCAGTGGGCCCAAAAAGCAATCACAGACAAAGCCTCACAACAGAAACCTGGAGTTACAACGTTGGGAGGTAAAGACAGTGATTGTCTTCAGTAAATGAAATACATCTGCAGGTATGGGAGGAACAAAACACTGTAAACAATGGGTTCCTCTGCAGCAGCAACAGCAGATATGGAGATTTTGGTTAAAAAAATCAAGAATAATTCAGGTAACTGTCTAGACAGCTGCTCCAACCATTGCAAAGTACTGCTGCCAGGGCCCAGCTGGGCACCACAACTTCCAGGGAATCACCCCAAGTATCTGACACATGCAAAAGGAAATGACCAGCCATAAACCATCTGCAAAGTGGGGAAATAGCACAGAGGCCAGGGAATGTGGGCCTGGCTGTACATCAGGAATCCACAGCTGGTGTCTGTACTGAGAGTGATATCCATGGAAAGGCCACAGTTCTAGTGACCACTTTCTGCAGAGAGTGTCCATATTCTGTTTGATGCCTCCTTAGAACACGACCCTGTGGCTCATCCATGCAGATTTTCCTTGGGAAATTCTCCAGGAGAGGCAGAGAAGCAAGGAAGATTTCACTCTTCTGTCAGAGAAGAAGACAAAAACCAGTTTTCCTGAGTGCATTTTTTACTACAGATGGAGTGGCACTTTTGAGAAGTGCCTGTTTAACAAGACCAAGTGACAGAAGAGGAATGTTATGGCTTTATCCAAAAAATAGAATGGAGTGTCTCTTGGTTTCCCCACTGGTGGTGGGGTTTGCTCCATTGCAGGACAGTCCCCAGGCAATGGAACTCATTTTTCTAGTCCAGATAACACTGAAACCTCTCATTCCAGCCCAGGTCCCAGGGAAGGCACTGCTTGTTATCAGGATTAGGCTCCCCAGCCACTGGGGTGACAGTGGAGTTTTTCTGACAAAGCACGTTATGGACAAAGTGGATTCAGCTGAATAAGAACTGAGGCTGACAGAGCAATTTTCACTGCTTTTCTTGTAATGCTCCTTTCTAATTATAGTCTCTGCTGTGTGTGTTTTCCTTCTGGATTCTCAGAACTGGGAGGAGTTCCAGGAGAGGAACTGGGGTATTTTCTTTTTACCATCTGGAATATTTTGGTTCTCAAGGTTAAAATCAACCTGATACTCCTGTGCAACAGCTGGGAGCGTTGGCACCTTAAGGGTTTGCAAAGCTTTGTCTTAGGCTGAGTTTAAGTAAAGGAAGATACTTGCTCTGCCTGTAGGTTTCTCCTGCTCATGCCTGGAGGTCCCATAACTCGACAGAGACCATCTCAAAGGATCTGGACTCCCCTGTCCTTTAAAGAAGGTGTAGGGACTTACAGAGCACAGTTGCCTGTCTCAAACACTGTTAAGGCCACAGATGGACTTTGCCATGAGATAAGAACAGAAAGAGTCACAGGAAGGCACTGACTCCAGGCCTGGTGGAGGGGGGATCTGATTCCTGGGAAATGCATCCTGACAAAAATTGCCACTGTGGCAAACTGTGTAAAGAAGCAACTGCTCCAGTGTAGATCAGTGGTCAAACAAATCCCACCCCAAGTTACATGACTCCAAACAAGCACAGAAGCCCCCTGGAATATTCCTGTGGGTTCCTGGAACTTGGGCTGTAGGTAAGATCGAGGTGGGACAATTGTCTGGGCGTTCTCTCAGACCTACAGGCAGGTTAACAAAGCTGGGAGAGAAGAATGGATTTCTGAGCATGGACACCAAGTATCCATAAGGAAAGCCAACCCAGCAACTACGCTGCAATCAGCCCTGACTGAGGAAAAGGGAATTCTGGCAGGGCAGGATCATGACCAGCGACCACAACCCACCGACTCAGGACAGAAACCAGCTCAAAAGAAGAGAAAGCCTGAACGTGGGATTGACTGGCATTAGAGGTGAGGGAATCATTTAACCAAGAGAATGAGAGTACTGGGTAGCCAATGAGCATTAATTCCCTTGTTTTCAAAAATGTGTAAATAGTGAAAAGTTTGGGATGATTTGGGGACACCTGCCCCCTCCCCCATCCCACTGATAAGCCCAGGGTGAAGAAGGGCCAAGGGGAAGCTGCTGGATCCACGGGTGGTTGGTGATGATCTGCTTGATCTCTCTTTCTCTTTTTTATTTCTTTCTATCTCTCTACCTCACATTTACTGTTCAATAAAATCTGTATTATTGACTTCAGCACAAGGTCTCATATACAGCTTAATTCAGGCACAGGCATCTCTCACTAATCAGATCTTAACAGAAGGAAAGTTAATAAAACCTTTAATCTTATCTGGGTTTGTTTGCTCTGGTTGGTTTTTAGTTATGGGAGGTTTTTAAAGTATATTTAAGAGAACTGCAGCAGATAAGGCCAGAAATCTTCTTACTTAACACTGAAAACATGTAATTTGGGTGTGTCAAGAAGCAAAGCTGGTCAACAGGCACTCCTGACCTCAGGAACTGGCCAGAACAGTCTCATCAGGGTCGAGGACAAGTACCACTTGTGGCTTTGGGTAAAAATGCTTTCCAAGAATTCTCAGCTCTTTCCTCCTGCCCTCCAAAAAGGCCACAAAAATTCAACAAAAGTGCTTGCAATCAACACAATTCCAGAGGATCTGATGCCACATTCAGTGCTAAAGTCTAAGGGCTTGTTATTTAACAATGCAACATAAGCACTTGTATGTCTTTGATCTCTCCCTCATTTCCAAGACTACCAGAAAGGCTTAGCAGCAATTCCAATGCAGGCAGGAGCAGGAGGGCTGCAAATACCCAAATATTGTCTGTGTGAATAGTCACAACGTGCAGCAGGATGGAATTGCTGGATGTGAATCTGTAGGGTGTGATCCCATCAGAGCATGGAAGGGATTACTGGAAAGGCCAACCATAGCCCAGGGCGTGTCAGCTGTGGGCCAAATTCTGCTCTTGGCACAGATAACACAGGACAGAGACCCCCAGAGACCCCCAGGTAACATCAGACCTTTCCTCACAGCAGAGACACCCCACGCAGAGCATTGTGGAGAGCAGGGCAAATGCTTCAGAAACGGGACTCAAATGCAGCAACTCAAGAAAGTCAAAACCCTCAGGGAGAATGGAAAGGGATTATCAAGACTCTGGTCATTTCTGAGACCCAGCAACCACGTGGTGCCACTGTTCCTGTGGCACAGGGCTGATATTGCATGGACAGGTCCTTTGGCAACCTGCCCACAGCCACCCCTGGATCATTGGATCACAGAGTCACAGAATTGGTAAGATTGGAAACGACCTTAAAGATCATCAAGTGTTAACCCAGGGCTGTCAGGTCCACCACTAAGTCATGTCCCCAAGCACCACACTGAGGGGCTGGAGTGTGTCCAGGGAAGGGAACGGGGCTGGGGAAGGGGCTGGAGCAGCAGGAGCAGCTGAGGGAGCTGGGGGGGCTCAGCCTGGAGAAAAGGAGGCTCAGGGGGGACCTTCTGGCTCTGCAAGTCCCTGACAGGAGGGGGGAGCTGGGGGTTGGGGGTGGATTGAGCTCTTCTCCCAGGGAACAGGGACGGGAGGAGAGGGAACGGGCTCAGGCTGGGCCAGGGGAGGGGCAGGTGGAATATTGGGGAAAAATGTCTCTGCCAGAAGGGCTATCCAGCCCTGGCACAGGTGCCCAGGGTGGGGTCACCATCCCTGGAGATGTGTAAAAGCCACGTCATGAAATGGGCCTGGCAACAGCATGACAGTCACCTGAAGCCACTCGATCAGACCCAGTTCCAGGTGGTTTCCTGGGAGTGCTTATTAAAAATTAACTGACTCTGCTGGGAACGTTCTTATTGATTCCTCCTGGTTACTGTTCTGCTTCTGCAGAAGGAAATTGGCTGACCCCCTGAGCCCACCCCAGCACACCCCACAGCACTCCCAGGTCACCTCCACCAGGTGCAAACCACCAAAGAGAGGATCCCCAAAATTAGGAGACTTGGTCTCCATCCTCAGTATTCTGCTCCTTCTCTGTCCATCTGCCCTCACTGGCCTCATAAATATCACAAAACATTTGATTCTGAAAACATGAAATGATAACTCTGTTTCCACTTTACAAACCAGACCTCATCTCTGTGCTCCTCACATCTGCCGCCGTATTTTTACATCAATCTTGCCATGAATACTGTACAGAATTGGGAAAAATCATGTTTTCTGCTTAAAAGTAAGATGTTTATAGGCAAAAATTGTTGGTTTGTAACAAGGCACCAAGGTGGAATAAAAAAGATTTCTAATATTTTAAAAATATGCATTTTAGAGTGTGTTTAAGACGCCCTCAAAATTATTTTTTCAGAAAATTATTTAACAAAAAGCTTTTTTTCTGACAACATTTTAGTGGTCTCTGCTGGTGAAGGAAGAAAAGTGTGGGTCTCTTTTGGTAGGGTTAGACAGGATGCTCAAGACTGGTCTGAGTTCCCGTGTCACTGCCTCAGTCCAAGGGAGGAAGGGATGGGATACACCAGCTGAGGAAGCCAAAGAAGTGCTTTTTGAGGTACCAAAAGACCTGGTATTTAAAAGCTGAGCCAGGATCAGACAACTCATTTGTCACCAGAATCCAGTGTTTGGGAAGGAGGGAATGCCTAAGAATATTTCTCCAATAGAAAAGCACAGGGGGCTGAACTTGGGATCTTGTCTGACCAGCAGCTGCTGCTGGCACCAAACACAGGGCCTTTGAAACTTGTTTGTTCATCCTCTGCTGAAAGCAGATGTCTCTGCAATTACCAGAGATTTTAACAGTCACAAGGAAAATGAGAATGGAGCCAGCACATCCAATACTGTGGTTCAGAGGGACGTGTAGAGTTAAGCTACATGGATGGTCCCTTTGCCCTGGTGGAAGAACAGGAAAGGAAGGATTTTCTGAACTGTCTGCCTTGATCAGCTCATTCCTCCTCTGGCAGGAACTTCTGTGCCTGCTTCTCTTTTTTCCCCATGCTTTTGTGGGTCTTTCTGCCCAACTCCACATAAGCAGGTTGATACTCTTATGAAAAATGCAGCAAGACTTCTGCCTCTGGTGCTGCAGATGGACGCCTTGTGAATTATGCTTTTTGTTTTTCATGAAAGCAGAATAATTCACGTTGGAAGGGACCTCTGGAGATTGCCTGGTCTGACCCTCCTCTCAGGGCAAGGTCAGCTTCAAAGTCACATCAGCACATCAGGTTGCTCAGGATCTTGCCCAATCAATGTTGTCATATCTCCAAGGATGGAGATTCCCACGGTTCCTCTGTTCTCTGGTTTAACTCCCTCCATCCTCCATCTCACCCCATTTTGAAGTACGTGGAGGGTCTCTCATAGCAAAGCAAGCCTGGGGAGAAGATGGGACATTTGAGAGGGACAAGCCAGGATGTTTCTCTACTGACCAGCATCACTAAAGGTCAGTCTTGTGTTAATCCAACCTGGGTACCACCACAGATCACAGAATTGTGGAATATCCTGAGTGGGAAGGGACTTACAAGGATCATCCAGTCCAACTCCTGGACATGCACAGACACCCCAACAATCCCACCCTATCCCTCAGAGCATCATCCAAACACTCCTGCAGCTCTGGCAGCCTTGGGGCTGTGCCCACTGCCCTGGGGAGCCTGGTCAGTGCCCACCACCCGCTGGGGGAAGAACCTTTCCCTGAGAACCAACCTGAGCCTGCCCTGACACAACTCCAGCCCTTCCCTGGGTGCTATCCCTGGTCCCCACAGAGCAGAGATTGGAGTTGCCCCTTTGGGAGAAGCTGCAGACCCTGATGAGCTCTGACCTGTCTCCTCTTCCCCAGCTGAACCCTCAGCTTCCCCTCCATACCCTTCACCATCCTTGTGTGCCTCATTTGGACACTCTGCAACAGCTTTAGATCTTTCTTATATTGTGCCACCCAAAACTGCCCCCAGAACTCGAGGAGAGGCCACCCCAGGGCAGAACAGAGTGGGACAATCCTCTCCCTCAACTGGAAGAACCATGTGCTTTTGGAGAGCTCTGTTTATCCAAAAGGAATTGCAGCTTCTGCTTTGGGTTTTCTTGGAGAGAAAAGTGTTATGTCTGTGAGACAAACATTTTCTGGGGTGTAGAGCAGATATTCAAACAAAAGTTCTTGGGGCTCAGAAAATTGTAAAAAACTCCACTTCCATCACTGAGGAAGTTCTGTTCCCATCCAGCTCTGGTAGGCAGCTCTCTGGGTTGCAGAGTCTTGTGAGCGTATGGAAGCTCAATCATATATTCTTCTTTAGGCATCTACATCCCTTTGAAATGCTCCAACAGATGGAGGATGAAGCCCTGAATCAGCTGGCCCAGAGACAGCTCACTTCAGGAGATTCACATGGAAATTTGCAAGTCTTGTTATTTGTAATAAAAGGCCCTGGTATATCTGAGATCTTGGTCAACTCCTCCCTTGATTTTTTCTGAGAAAATTGCCAGCAAAAGACCTAATGACATTATTTCATGCATCATTCTGATGTATGCTCAGAGTCGAACATAATGGCTTGAAGTCCCCTTGCTCAAGGGCAAATTTATTTCCTGGCTAACATCTGGCTCCAGGTTCATCTTTCCTGCAATTTGCCAGTTGCTGGCATGAGTGAAAAAGAGAATTATTGAGCTCTTTACCTGCTTGTATCCAATCAGGCAAAGAAAAGTTGCTGAAGGTAAACGTGATGCTCTAATGAAAGATGCAAATGCCTTGCTCTCTGCCAGCCCCACCTTGCCACAGCTCAGGGTACGTGTTGGCACTGGGATGAGGGGAGACAACCTACCTGAGCTGGGTTCACTCCAGAATCTCATTTGCCTGAGCACATACTTGGAGTACAACAAGCAGAACAAGAAGGGAACAAACTCACCTGTGACACTATCCCTGCTTCTGGTCAGAAGCATCTGGGATTTTACAGAGTCATAGAATCAGAGGACTTCCTGAGTGGGAAAGGACCCACAAGGATCATCCAGTCCAACTCCTGACCATGAACAGGACCATCCCCAAGAGTCACACCCTGTGCCCCAGAGCATCATCCAAACACTCCTGCAGCTCTGGCAGCCTTGGGGCTGTTCCCATTGCCCTGGGGAGCCTGGTCAGTGCCCAACCACTCTCTGAAGGAAGACCCTTTTGCTGAGATCCAACCTAAGCCTGCCCTGACACAACTCCAGCCCTTCCCTGGGTGCTGTCCCTGGTCCCCACAGAGCAGAGATCAGTGCCTGCCCCTCCTCTGCCCCTTGGGAGGAAAACCCCAGTAAGCTCTGACCTCAGTCTGCTCTCACCCAGCTGAACATACAAAGTACCCACACCCTCAGTGTCCCCTCCAGGCCCTTCACCATATTTGTAGCCCCCTTTGGACACTCTCCAATGGCTTTAGATCTTTCTTATATTGTGCAAAACTGAATGAGAAGCTGCAATTTCTGAACCAGAAATCACATTAGTCATCAGAGTCTCCTCCTTCATGAAAACAGGAGACATAAAGCTATTCTGTGGATCCATTCAAAAGAAGGAAACCTCTTACCTTCCTTCATGTTATGTACAACACAAAGACAAGACCATGGAACAAGTGGGTTTTGGCCCCCTATCCCTGAGCAGAGGTGGGACCAGTTTGGCAGCAAAGTGTGCTGCAGAGTGATCTTACTGAGCATAACCTAGTTTCATTCCCCATCTCCAAGAGACAGGAGCTCTTCTGTACCTCACGGCCAGGCAGAGCCACTTCCACCCACTCCACTCGGCCCTACCAAATCCATGGACCTGTTATCCATGACCCCTCATAGACAGCCAGGTCACTGGGCAGGGCCATGGAGCACCTTGAAAGATAAGAAACAAGTCCTCAGTCCTTCTTTGCTACCTTTATATCCCCTTTTAGTGTCCAGCTGTCTACAAGTTCATCAACAATATTTCTCTCAAGGAAAGGCCTGGGGAAAGGAAGAAGTTGAGGCTCAAGGAGCAAACACAGCCAGTGCTCAGAAATGCAGGTATATTGCTACACTGTGAGGGTTTTATAACTTCTTCCTGAGGCTTGCTCCCCATAATCAGATTATGAAACCTTAGAATCAAGTTAATGCAAACAAACAGATCACGCAGAGAGCAATAAAAATAAAATATCAAAATAAAAACCCTAAATAGAGAACATATTCCGTAAACAGAACACTGTAAACAAAGTAATGTGTCTCTCTGCGACAATATTCGACAAGATATAGAAGAGCCCCAAGAGATGGCATGAAAACACAGCTGTTCTCTCCTTGCAGTAGGTGAGGAGGGAGAGGGACATGGCTGCAGTTCTGGGGTCACTGCAGGGACAGCTCTGCTTCCCCCGTGGAGCAGGAGGTGCTCCCTCCAGGTGCCTCTCTGCAGGTGATGCTCTAATGCCACTTTCAGGAAAATGACCAGCTGAACAAAGGCCATGAGTGAGGTGTGTGCTCAGCAGAGCAGCAGAGGAGCTGTCATTGTACCTCTTAAAGAATTTCTGAAGCTCTCTTCTTCCTGACTCATGTGGACGAGCTGCACAGCCCAGTGAGGTACCAGACTTTGTCTCTGCAGCNGAGGGTGGTGGGCCCTGAACAGGCTCTCCACAGCAGTGGGCACAGCCCCAAGACTGCCAGAGCTGCAGGAGTGTTTGGATGATGCTCTGGGGCACAGGGAGTGACTCCTGGGGATGGTCCTGTTCATGGTCAGGAGTTGGAGTGGATGATCCTTGTGGGTCCCTTCCAACTCTGAGACTCTTCTGTGACTCTGGAGCTCTTCACTCCCGGTGTCTGTCAGGAACAAGACTGACACTGGGAGCTGACTGGGGTGGTCAGGCAGGTGATGGGCAGTGCAGTGTTGCTGGAGGAGGGCTCTGGTGCCACGTTTTAGAATCATGGATTGTTTTGGGTGGGAGGGAACCTTAAAGTCCAGACCATCTCCTTCCACCCCCTGCCATGGGCAGGGACACCTTCCACTAGCCCAGATTGCTGCAATCCCCGTCCAGCCTGGCCTTGGACACTTAGAGGGATGGGACATCCCATGGTTTGCTTTGGTTGGATAGTTATTAGCAGCAAGAGCCAGCAAAATAAGAAATCGACTATTTTTAGACAAAACACACTGGGATTGCTTTTTAAAAGCATAAACGATATGTTATTTTTGTGATTTTTTTGATTAGAAAAAAAATGAAGACTAACAGTAAAGCAAAATCCTCCCTGATTTCATGTTGAAGTTTGGTTCCACTTTACCTCTGCAATCAAGAACCTGGAAATGGGAAGTCATTCTCTGGAATAGAGAAAATGAAATTAAATCCTTCTTTCTGTGTGGTCTTTTCCCTTTAGAAATTACAGAAAATGTGGGGACAGGTGAGAACAAGAACAGAACAGATGGATGAACTGTTCTCATCATTGACTTTGAAGAGTAAAAGTTTTCAACCAGAAAAGGTTGCATTTTAAAGCTTTAAAAAAATATGCTTTCTAAAATATGAAAAATGCATTTTTCATTCCCACTCAATAATACCATCAAAATAAGTAGCAATACCAAATACTAATAAGTAATATTAGCAAGAAACTTATTAACAATTGTTCATAATAAGCAATAATAATATCAAAATAAGAAACTTTGCATACAGAGTGACAAGGGTGAAGTTTTAATTTATTTTCTTTCTCATTGGATGGGGTTGATTTTAAAATATTGTTTTTCTGGGAAACTTTTCCTACTGGAGGGGAAACACATTTTGAAGCCTTTCTCACAGTTCTTCTTTGAGAAGGCCTCCTAGCTGGGAAGGAGGATGAGGGACTCTGGTTTTAAGTCAGGTACTGGCTGTGTTCCTCACACCCACAGAAGCAACGAGGTGACAAGGGATGGTGTTTCAGGGGGAACAACAGAACTTGTGGTGAGGACAAGGTGTCTGATCCCTTCACCTCCTCTTATCACCTGCTTATCAGCTTCCCCTTGTGGTCAGTGGAGATTTCTCAGGGGTACAAGGTGGCTTGAACAGTTGTGGAAGTGTCAAAGAGGTGTCCAAGGCCAGGCTGGACAGGGCTGGGAGCAACCTGGGCTAGTGGAAGGTGTTCCTGCCCATGGTAGGGAGTGGGCTAAGATGAGCTTTAAGGTCCCTTCCCACCCAAACCATCCAGGGATTCTGTGACTGAAACATCCCAATTTCTCCCATTTTCATGGGCAGTTCTGGAAAAAGAAGCAAACAGTGCCATGGGCTGTGAGAAGGGACCAGCCCAGGCTCTGCTGCCTGTCCAGGGACCAGCAAAGAGGGGATGATTTGGGTGGGAAGATTTGGGAAGGCATGATCAGACACCCCTCCTGCCAGTGGTGGCCACTACACATGGTTTTTGTTAACCTTATACCTAAATATGACCTGGCATTGTTATAATTTTTCCAGTGATGATGAATAAGAGACACACAGAACGGTAGCAGATTTATTCAAGTGACGCATTCCAACAACCCCATTGTTGCTGTTGCAGTATCAACAAATATGGTTGAGGGTTTTTTTCCCCTAAATACATGGATTTTTCCTAAGAAGACCAAATTCTGTCTACTCTGCTCAAAGAGAAATGTGAAAAAGAGAAAGAAAGCCTCTGAAATCCCCGTTTGTGGAGTGGGTTTGTATGGTGTTCTAAAGCTTTCAGTATTTCTAAAGGAAGATCAAATTTCTGTTCAAGCAGTTTTTCCAACAATGGAAATAATTTGTTACAAAAACCAAGCCCTTCTGAACTTTCTCTCAGCTCTGGAGCTCTGTGGTGACATGACTCAGTGCTATTTTCAATTATCTGCCTCTGACAATGAAGCCCAGCATTGTCCTTTCTATCAAGGTTCTGACAAGAGCCTTCGTGCTTTCACGCTGCTCTTGCAATTCAGATGTTTCCTTTTTGCTCCTAATTTTTTAATAGACTCTTCCACTGAGCCTGTCTCGAAATGAAATGAATCTAATTTAGATTCAAACAAATCAAAGTGAGTCTTTAAAGCTTTTTTTTTTTTTTTTCTGAAGAAATGCAGCATCAAGAGAAATCTTTAAACACAAAGGAATCCCCAGGGAAGGAGATAATTTTGGCAACAGATTGTGCAATGTTTGTGGGAGAAGACCTTGGGGATGTGACAAGCCACTGTCTCTGTGTCTGCTGATAGATATTGTGGCAGTGTCTGAAGCAATTGCCACTTCTGATCTAGGAATTATGATATTTTTACCCAAGCACCCTGTGAATGAAGTGAAGCAGGAGTTTTCTGTCTCTGATTCCCCATTCCAGCTGAGTGAGCCACATGCTGAGTCCTCAGCAAACCTGGGCAGAGGTTGTTCTGGGGAGAAATTCCAAAGACCTCTAGTTTCCACTGCACTGGTGTTCCTGCAGCCTGCAAATACTTGAAACCCATCTACAAAGCTGCTGTTGCAGAACTGAATGGGTCATGGTTGGACTCAATGACCATAAAGGTCTTTTCCAACCTTAATGATGCTGTGACTGTAAACCCAGGAGTGGCAGCTGGTGAATTGACATCCACAGACTGGGTGCCTCAGTTTGGATTTTAGGAAAACCTTTACCAGGAGGCTGGTGCAGCACTGGGACAGCGCTCTAGTGGGTGGAGGCATCTCAGATCTTCAATGTTGACCTGCTCTTTCAAAATAGTCCCCTTTTAGACTGAGAAGCTGGGATGGAGACCAACAATGGTCCTTTCCAGTCAACCTTTCCAGGCTTCCATATCTGTCAAATCACTGACAGCCTAAGAGAGCTGAGCATAAAATAAGGGGGAAAATGTTCTGTCTGAGCATTGCCAGAAGGTTGCATGAAGATACTTGGCCCTGATTGTAGAGGAACACCAGGAGGCCAGTCCCAGTGGAATTTTGGCTCTTGGCTTGAGAAAGGCCATTCCTAAAGAGATACACCAGTGCAAATCAGGGAGCAGCAAGGATTCCCGGGAAAAGAAGATCCTGGAATTCAAGTTGAGTTGTGGGACCTCACCTGCAATATTGGGGCTGTTTTGGTCACCACAATATAAGGAAGATCTGAGGCCATTGCAGAGTGTCCAAAGAAGGCAATGAGGATGGTTCAGGGCCTGGAGGGGAAGCGTGTGAGGAGCAGCTGAGGGCACTTGGGGTGTTCAGCTGGAGGAGACTGAGGGGAGACCCCATTGCAGGGACAACCTCCTTGGGAGGGGCAGAGGAGGGGCAGGCACTGATCTCTGCTCTGTGGGGACCAGGGACAGCACCCAGGGAATGGCTGGAGTTGTGTCAGGGCAGGGTCATGTTGGATCTCAGGGAAAGGTTCTTCCCCCAGAGGGTGGTGGGCACTGCCCAGGCTCCCCAGGGCAGTGGGCACAGCCCCAAGGCTGCCAGAGCTGCAGGAGGGTTTGGATGATGCTCTGGGGCACAGGGGTGACTCTTGGGGATGGTCCTGTGCATGGCCAGGAGTTGGAGTGGAGGATCCTTGTGGGTCTCTTCCAGCTCAGCAGATTCTGGGATTCTGTGGTTCTATGAAGTGCTTGAATTAGGCAGCAGGTATTATGGCCAGGGTGCAACCTGCTGTGCGAGTAAATGCCTTGTAAATGCCACCCCTAAATAACCACCTGACTGGGCTGTGGATGTGATGTGAGAGGCTTCCTGTCACTGAGAAGTGGAGCAACTCTCTCTGGAGAATCCTGAGGGGCTGTGGAGGTGACGGGGGCACAGATTGGTGTGACACTCAGCCTATTACCGTTTGCGGACACAAATATCCACTGCCATGGCAGATCCCAGGCACAGACCACAAATTGGGAGCTATTTTTTGCCTCTTTTTCCTTCACTGGGGTAACTTTCTGACACTACTTAATTATCTCTGGGTGATATAATTAAGAGGGAAGTTGATGTGAGGAATATCCCTGATGTGACCTGGGCAGTGGTCACAGCCCCAGGGCTGCCAGAGCTCAAGGCAATGCTCTCAGGGACAGCGTGGGATTATTGGGGTGCCTGTGCAGGTCCAAGAGTTGGACTTCGATGATCCTTTTGTGTCCCTTTTAGCTTTCCTATAGTTCCATGGAATATTGGAAACTTCCACAGCGATTTCTCCCTTGCTTTTTCTGCTGAGCATACATGAAAGTCTTGCTCATTCCCTCAAGCTGTTCCATGGTCCTCACCTGCTCTTTCCTTGGACTTGTGCTGATCATGTCATGTCACATCACCAGGAACTGACTTTAAAAATGACTTCCAGCTGCTCCACAGTCCTCACATGATGGTGGTGACATCTTATTGAGTCATGTGTGGCAACGATGTCACACAAGGTCGATGACAAGGGTGGCAGGTACCCCTTGGCAGCAAGTTTCTTTCAGGTGCTGAGACAAACTCCGTTGTGGACTAGAAAAGGATTTTCTGAAGCTCTTGAGACAATTTGCAGTTTTAATAGTGCTCTCTTATAAAATGTGAAATCATACAGGGCCTGGGATTTCTCACCAGAGATGCAAGTTGGGCAAACAGGTCTCAGTAACCTCATGCCTGTGCTCTGGGCACACACATCTTGCCTGAGTCCTTGCTCCTCTCCTCACTCACTTCCAGCTCTAGGGTCTCCCTGTCTTTGGGATAATTCCCATTGCTCTCCCGTTCAGAATTGCTACCTTAAGGTACAGATGGATGGGAACTGCATCACTCTCTGAGCCAACAGGTTGCACACAAAGGTTGTGAACTTCCCATCCCTGGAAAGGTTCAAGACCTGGTTGGACAGGGCTTGGAACAACCTCGTCTACTGGAAGGTGTCGGGGTTGGAACAGGATGAGCTTGAAGGTCCCTTCCAACCCAAACCATCCTGTGCTTTTATGATTCTCTGATTTAGTGCCTCCCAGCTCAGCAGAATTTCCTCTGTAGGAGCAAAGCTGAAATCTTCTGCTAAAGGGCAGGGACCCATATCCTACTCCAGGGAATCATTTCCATCATCCTTTTCAAGAAAAATGGCTTGAAACTGCTTCCTCCCTTCCCTTATATATCCCCCTAAGGAGCTTTGTTCTGCAAGGAACCTTATAATGATCAGCTACTGCCAAAGTCTTCAGCAGAAAAAATGTGACTTTTATAATAAAGACCCAGCAATTATGTAAATGGACTGTTTTCAGTGACAAAATGCTGATAAGGACAACAAAAATAATTTTGCCAATAATTATCACATTGAGAATTGCTGCTGAGGATTAAAATCTTCCACTTTTCCAATGAATAGGACTTGTCAGGTACCTTGCAATTTGGCCTCATAAAAAAATGGAAATATTGTCTGCAAACTGGTTGCCTGAAAAATATTTAATAACCTCTGGTTATCTCTTTAGGGTCTGTAACACCCAGTGAAGGAGTTGTAGTCCATTCAGCAGCAAAATCATCACAACACATTAGAAGGAGCAGAAATAATTGAGGTCTGGAGGGGCTGAATGCAAGGAATGATTAAAAGAGATACTTACCCATAACGACTTGAGATGGAACAGAATAATTTTCTTGGAGGGCACGTGTAACAAAAAGATGGGATTTGTTTAGCATTGCACATGGGGGCATAATTAGAAGTAATAGGATTAAATTTATGCGTGGAAAAATAATCTGATTACCAGGAATCATTTGCAGCCGTGAAAATGAACTTGTGCCTGCAAAGGGTTAATTGGTGCCTGCAAGGTGCTGCACCTCCCTGCAGGCATATTCCTGGAGGTGGGGGTGGTGGGGCACTTCAGCAGCTGGTCGTGGTCCTTCTGTGGGGTATCCCCTTGGGCAGAGCTGTTCAGGAAGGCTCCCTCTTTGCCAGGGCCGTTTTAAATGAGGCTCTTTTTTTTGAATTTAATTTTTTTCAGCACAGAGTAATGTTTTGATGAGACTCCACAGTCCTTCAGAAACCAAACCTTCATCAGAAGGGGATGTCACAGGGGTCCAGCGAAAGAGGAAGAGAGGCACCAGCCTCCTTCAGGAGAACCAGGGGCAGAGTGTGTGTAAAGACGCAGAGTTTGGGGGGTGGACGAACACCCAGTGAAGCAAATCCATTATTCGAGGCACATGACATGTTTCTATTAGGAGGTGGATCAAAGCTGTTTCTCCTCCTGAAAGACCTTGTGGAAGAGGGTAAGACAGTTGCAACTACACGTAATGGTCTCATTAAAGTGCTGAGTGATTTTTATTCACCTAAGAATTATGTTCTTACTGAAAGGCAGGATTATTTCCAATACTGCAGGCAACATCCAGATGAAGAGATGTCTGAATCTATAACAAGCTTGAAAGACTTTGCTTCCAAGCTCACGTCCAGCCTGACAGCAGAACAATAGCTGACTGTTCGGTGTGTGCTTGCATGAATTAGTAGTGAAAAATGCAACAAATGCAGCCAAAAGGAGAGAAAACTGGCCACTTTGTGTAAACTGGTCTTATAGTGGGTCCATGAAAAGGATGGTCAGGCACTGGAATAGTTTTCCCAGGGCTGTGCTGGAGACTCCATCCCTGGAGGGATTTAAAAACCATGTGGATGTGGAACTTGGGGACATGGGTCAGTGGTGGCCTTGGCAGTTTTAGGTTTGTGGATGGATTTGATGACCTTAGAGGACTTTTCCAACCTAAATGGCTCAAGGATTCTATAAGAAGTGAGAGTGGAGCTCCCACATATTGGGGGGGCTGAACATCCCAGCTGTGAACTCATGGGACTGCACCAGCCTCTTCCTGCTCCTCTGAGATAGGTGAGGAAGAGGAGAAGGAGGAGGAGTGGTTTGCACCAAAAGACTTGGTGTGTCCAGCTGGAGAAGAGGAGACTGAGAGGAGACCTCATTGCAGGTCCAAATTCCTCAGGAGGGGCAGTCACTGATCTCTGCTCTGTAGAGACCAGGGACAGCACCCAGGGAATGGCTGGAGCTGTGTCAGGGCAGGCTCAGGTTGGATCTCAGGGAAAGGTTCTTCCCCCAGAGGGTGGTGGGCACTGCCCAGGCTCCCCAGGGCAGTGGGCACAGCCCCAAGGCTGCCAGAGCTGCAGGAGTGTTTGGATGATGTTCTGGGGCACAGGGAGTGACTCTTGGGGATGGTCCTGTGCAGTGCCAGGAGTTGGACTGGATGATCCTTGTGGGTCCCTTCCAACTCAGCAGATTCTGGGATTCTGTGAAAGCTCTCACCCTGTTATGGCACTGGAATGTCCCCAGCTCACAGATCTGAGCCTGTGATCCTGGGTGGGCTCCTGAGCCCACTGGAAGGGGACAGACATGAGGGATTCTGTTTCTGAAGAGCTGAATCTGAACCACCTGAGGCTGCAGGTGATGGACTGACCCAGACTGGCCATCTAGGCACAGCACCCTGCCCCCTTTGTCCCTGGGCATTTCTTACCACAGAACCACAGGATACGCTGAGCTGGAAGGGACCCACAGGGATCATCCAGTCCAGCCCCTGACCCTGCACTCCCTGCCTTTGGAGCATTCCTGCCCCTGTGGGAGCCCCTGGGTGGTGCTCAGGCCACCTGCAGCTGAGCTCAGAGCTGGTGTCAATGCAGCATATGCCTCCTGCTCAGCTTTTACAGCCTTGCTCAGTCCTCTGCAGCTCCTGCACTCCATGCAGCTCCCAGGCAATGTCTTTCCTCACTAGATGGGGAAAAAAAACACCCAAGGTCGTCTGTCTTCCACAATCACGTCAGCTCCCTGTCCTCCTCCTAATGAGCCAGACTGAGCTCTGAAATCACTCTGTGTAAGGCATTTTCTTACTCCTCGTATCAATGTGCTTCCTGTGACTTTCCCCGTCTTTCTGCAGACTTTTGGAAGGTCAGGGCTGGAACTGTGGTGTGTGGTGAGACCCCTCAGTGAGCTGGGGGAGATGCAAAGGTGGTGTTGGGACACTTGTGTTGCAGCAGGAATGTACTGAGTGAATAGTAATAGCACTAATGATCTGCGTAATTGGAACTGCTGGGCATTTTCAGTTGCTGGATTTCAAGAGGGACAATCAAGGATGTCCACTGAAGGACATTTTGATAGTCATGAATAAGTAGGTACAAGTGTTGGATGCTCAGAGATGAATGTGGTTCCAGTAGGGCAGCTCTACTGTAAGGAACAAGCAATAATAATCAAAAGTCTGGAAAGCAAAATAAATTACTCTGTGTCAAGAGGGTTTCTTGCTTACAGAGGCCACAGGGCTGTTCCTCCCACAGAAGCCACGTTAGAATTTGATAATCATAAATGATGCCTGACTAAAACACAATTATCCATCTTTTGTACCTTTCAATCTCCCATGTTTATGGTGAGGGGGTCCCATATATAACTAGCTCAATATCCCAGAGTGGGGAGGATGGATTTTGCTTGTTTGGAGCAACAAGAAGGTAGAAACAATGGGAAAACAAACAGGGGGATTTACCTTCTCTCGTGGGGATTCATTTTTAACTCCTGGCAGCATGTTGGGCATGTTCTGGTGAATGTTACAAGTAATATTTTTTGATCTATTATTTTCACCTTCTCTAAGGCATATTTTATTTCAGAACAATCCTCTTTTGATACTTTAGAGTCCTCCTGGCATATTTCAGAGATGAATCACGTCTCTGTCTAACAATTCTCTTTTGAGACAAGGAAAAACAAATCAAACTTTCCTGGGTGAAGAACTATCACAAGAATTTGGGGCTAATATTTAAATCGTTGACGCACCATAAAGAAACCCCCCAATATTTGTATTTTCGTGCACCAGGATAGAAAATTGCACTTCCAGTCTCTCTAGCTTCTGTTTTTCACCCCGGATGAGGGTTAATGACACTTTTACACCCCATTCTAGAGCAACTGGTCTATTTTGCCATCAGTGTCACATGCCCCCAGAGTGAGCCCGTGCTCCCAGGTTTCAGGGAGAGATCAGGAATGCAGGTTTGTAGTTATATTCTGAGCGCCACCAGGACGTTATTGCATGAGCAGAGAAACCCACAGAAAGAAATTCTGGGGGTTATAGGACCTCTCTGTCCAGAAAGAACTGTGATAACTCCTGAGTACCATTTGAATTTGCCACAAGGTCTTCAACCACCCAACGGCCTCCAGTATCAAATCCCTCTAATCCACAGCTGCATACGGAGCATGTCTCTTCACTACTGAACATTTGCTCCTACAGACACCCAAAATAAACAAAACAAAAAAAAGAATGAGGCAGAGTCAATGTAAGAGTGCCACCTGGTGACATCTGCCACAGCCTCAAATCACCTTCTTCCCTGCAGTGCAGTGGAAAAATTTAGGGACAAGAGCTGTCACACTACAGGAGTTTTACAAAACTGAACCATTTTCTCCACAAAATTGGTCAATTTATGTAGATAACTCCACCCTGGGAGCTGAGAGTAAGTCTTGGAAAATCCAGCCCCAAATGTGTAAATCCAGCTGCAAAGTGGCTTTTTAATATTCATGGCCATGCATGCAAATTGAGTAACTGTCCCTGTAATGGCTAATTAGGTCCATTGGACACTGGACTGGGATAACTGTGCACACGAATGTGCTCTGTTGTGCTGAAGTGGCCTGAAAAGCTGTCTATTTAGAGATTAACATCTTGTATTTATGCAAATGATTGTCAGGCTTGAATGTTTTGAAACACAGTGGTTAAAATTTGAACCTGACCTGATGTCAGACCCTGACATAGTAATGGCTCTTCCTCTCCAAAAGAGGTTAATTTCTATCATGGCCCAATTTAATTGAGTTTTCTACCAGGAATCTGTTCTGCCTCAGAAAACAGAGGTCTGGGGTTTGAGGGAGAAGTTGTTTGGAGTTGTCTATTTTCCATGAACATTTTCACACTGTCTCCACCACACAGGATCAAGATCCTTATTTTTCAAGGCTTTGAGCGAGGCTTTGGCTCTGCTTGTTGAGCTTGAATGTCACCTGAGTAGAAAAGGTTTGAGAGACTCAGTAACCACTCTGCCTGCTGACAGTAAGGACCAGTCTCACATTTAGGGGTAAATAATAACCCCTCCAAGAACTCTGGGGAAAATACACCAAAGAGCTACTCTTTTTGGGTGATGGGTTTTGTCCTCTGAGTATCCCTGCTGTTTAATGAAGGCTGTGCTCCCTGCCAGGGTTTAGATGTGGGTCAAATAGCACTGGTCCAAACCAATCACCAGCTTGGTTTGGGAGTAAGGATAAGCAGAGATCATTCCCAGGAGGCTCTCAGCAAACGCTCTGTTCAGGAGGGCTGGAGGCTTTGCTGGCAAAGACACAACTCTCCCACACCAGCTCAGGGGCTGGGTTTGTACTGGGACACCTGCAGTGCCCTGGGCTCCTGGCCCAACAGCGGGTGAGATGCTCTGTTGGGAACCCAGTTCAGCTTGTTGCCTTCTTGCTAAAATGATGTGGGAATTTGGGAAGGTCATTGAGGTAGAGGGGAGACCTCACTGCAGGTCCAACTCCCTCGGGAGGAGCAGGCACTGATCTCTGCTCTGGGGGGACCAGGGACAACACCCAGGGAAAGGCTGGAGTTGTGTCAGGGCAGGGTCAGGTTGGATCTCAGCAAAAGGTTCATCCCCCAGAGGGTGGTGGGCACTGACCAGGCTCCCCAGGGCAGTGGGCACAGCCCCAAGGCTGCCAGAGCTGCAGGAGTGTTTGGATGATGCTCTGGGGCACAGGGGGTGACTCTTGGGGATGGATCTGTGCATGGCCAGGAGTTGGACTCAATGGTCCTTGTGGGTCCCTTCCAGTTCAGCACATTCTGTGATTCTGCATCCCAACCTCTCAAGTACAGGGGCATTAAAGGTGCCAAAGGAACAGCTCACAGTCACTGGATAGGCCATAAATAAAAGAAGAACCTGGCTCAAAACTGTCAAACAGTCCTGTGGCAAACCAAAGAGGAAATTCCCTTAAACCATTGGCTCTGGCTGGGTATCTGCTGTGCCCCACTGGAGCCCCTCCTCCCAAAGCACGGATCACGTGTCAGCAGAAGACAACACTCACCTGAAAATCCTCTCCTCCAGGAATGTGGATCACTCATTTCCTTGCCCAGCTCATGGACAAGGAGATGGTTGCGCAAGGCTGAGCACACCTCCCTCATCCTGCACACTCATTCCCCTGGCTCCAGGACACAGGCTGAGCTTCCTCCCCACTGCATGTCATATGTAGGACTGCAAAAGTGATGGTAGGAGAAATGTGATACACCCATTTTCTCAGGGTCCTGTCAGATTTTTAACAGACTCAGCAACTCTGAGAGTTGAATCAACTCTGCCACTCCCTCCCAAACCCCAAGAGCTCTTCACTGCAAGTCCTTGTGGTCTTGTGCTGAGCTGCAACCTCCAGCAGGGTCCTGCCACTGTGTCCCCTCTGCCAGGCACTCCCAGTCTGGCAAAGTCCAGGTTTGCTCTTCCCAAGAATGGAACAACCTTCCAAACGAGGAGTTCCATAAGACCGTGCTTTGCTGCTAAAAGGAGCGCCGTGTCCAGAGCGTGGACAGAGGCCCTGGGGCACTGCCACTGCAGGGACACAGCCTAATCCATGAATTTGTGTGGCCTCATCCCCAACACAGCAACCTCAGTCATTCCCTCTCGGTGTCACTCACCTCCAGTTTACCACACGAGATTCTAACAGAGATCTGGGCTGTTATCTCTGGCCATTTTCCTCAGGACTAATTTAGCCTTTCTCTCCCTAAGTTTTGTTAATGATGATAAACAACATGATACATCAGCTGAAATGGATTTCTGTCACTCCAGCAAATTTAGGACACAGGGATCTGCAAAATATGACCTTAATTTAAGTCCATCATTTTCTCCTCCTGGAATTGCTCAGCTGGAATAAGTATCATTACCCAAACCAGGGAGACTGGCTGAGTGAGTGCATTGAAGTACATGTACCTGGAGTGGAAGAAATGCAGCCAAAAATCCTACTTTTGGGACAGCAACTGTGAAAAATGGAACCAGTATTCCCAGAGGGCCAGTGAGGACCCTGAACAGTGGCCACCTCAAAGTCAGCCTTTTTTCCTTTCTGTTCCAGAAGAAATTTCATCGTTGGCCTGAGAAATGGCACTGACAAGATGAAATGTTTTATATTCCAGGAGAAAAAAAGCCCCAGTTAGTGCCACCCCAGGCTCCCCAAAAGTAGTTTCATGTGAGCTTGGATCTAAACATTTCTGCAGTATTTCCCAGCAGTGTTTGGGCATTTGTCCTGAAAATGATAATGCTTTTTCAATAAAGACAGCGGGGGAGTGAACAACTTGGTCACAGGTTAAATTGGGGTACAAAGAGAAAGGAAAAAAATGTCTTGTGAGTTTCTGATGAAGTTGTGAAAAGGTACCACCAGTGTTACAGGTGACAGCAAAGGCACATACTGAATGAGCCCAGGGTGGGCAAAGAACTACAAGGATTGAATTTTGGGGGAAAAATAAGCAGATTGTGGCAGAGGCTCAGTGTGGAATTTGGAACATGCTCGAGGGTGGGAAGGAAGTGATGTCAGTATGTGCAGAAAGCTTGGAAACAGAATCAGGGAATACCCTGAGTTGGAAGGGACCCACAGGGTCCAACTCCTGGCCATGCACACACACCCCAACAATCCCACCCTGTGCCCCTGAGCATCATCCAAACCCTCCTGCAGCTCTAGCAGCCTTGGGGCTGTGCCCACTGCCCTGGGGAGCCTGGTCAGTGCCCACCACCCTCTGGGGGAAGAATCTTTCCCTGAGATCCACCCTAAGCCTGCCCTGACACAGCTCCAGCCATTCCCTGGGTGCTGTCCCTGGTCCCCACAGAGCAGAGCTTGGAGCTGCCCCTCAGGAGAAGCTGCAGCCCCCAAGGAGCCTCCCCTCAGCCTCCTCCATCTGAACAAACCAAGTGTCCTCAGCCTCAGCTTCCCCTCTGGATCCTTCCCCCTCTTCACAGCCCTCCTTTTGATGTTCCCTAACAGCTTTATATCCTTCTTATGTCATGGTGCCTAAAACTGCCCCTAGCACTGAAGGAGAGGGTGGAGTTGGCATTCAAACACAGATGGGATATGAGAAGAGTTCAGGAAACCAGTTGCCACAGGGATATGGGGCAGGAAAAAGTTCTGAAAGCACTGTGATGAAAGGGTTGGTAACCCCTCAGAGGGCAAAGGGGGTTGGCAGGGAAAAATGTCACAGGATGTTGGTGTCTGCAGGGCAGAGAGAGGAGAGAGCCACTGGCATTTGTATTACAGGAAAGGGTCAATAGTGCCCCTCAGGGAGTGCAGTGTCTCCACAGCGTTCCTGATTTCAATCATCAGCAGAGCTATGAAATTTTAGTTCCTACATCCTCCTTGTGAAGGTTTCAGTCTCTTCTGAAGTCTGGGATGGAGAGATCAAGGGTGAAGGAGTCATTTTGTGAAAAAAACGTTCCCTCAGTAATAAGTGTTTTTAGCCGGGTTTACAGACTGTTTGTGTGAGTTCATTCTGGCAGGCGCTGGTTGAGCTCTGCCTAAGAACTCGTGGGAGAGCATGTGGTATGCAAGAGAGTGCTCATCTCTTGGGATTTGATCTTTGCACACGTGGGTCACAGCAGTGCAGAGATCCTGGCACATCTCAGGGACTTGGACATTCACTGCATTAACAAACTTGATGCCACTTGATATTTCCTACTCTACAGAAAGTTTGCTCCCAGACAAAGGGGAGATTCATTTCAAACACAAGAAGAAAGCCTGGGAGAAATAATTTTATGGCATAATCTTCTCTTGGTATGGTCTGTAACTGTTTTCAGCCAGATACATCTACCTCAGACCATCGTTTTTCATCGTGGACTTTAGCACAGGACTGTGTGAGCGAGAGAGGGATGTGCAGTGGCGGGGTGGGAGCTTCCTTTTTTATTGTAATAAGTTCCTCTGAAGTGTCTGGGTAACTTGTACATAAATGTGATGGATTTCCTGTGAGAGTGTCTTATGCACTGAAAATCATCTCCAGCTTCAGGAGGTCTTGCTAATTCTTCTTGGAGCAGATGTGGGGATGTCTGAAGGCCCAGCTGTACATCACCACTCAGGGGACTTTTGCAGAGCTGAGAGTTTTATGAAGCATGTAAATGGACTTTTTGTAAGATACCATTTTCATACATCACTTTAGTACACAGATCTGCTAGAAAAGCACTCCTTGGGAGGGTTGTTGCTGTTGGATCTGTCCTGGAATTAGGATAAACCATTTTTGGAGCAGGCACTGTCCAGGCTCTCATGTATGGGCTGTAAGTGCAGCATACATGAGATGCCCAAAAACTACAGTGCCCAGGGTCTGGAGACTCAGCATTAAACTTCTCAGTGCCAAACTTGATCTTACAGCTGTCACATGGTACAAGCTGGGGGGGAAAAGGACAGGAAATAATACCAGTTTTGGTCAGGAATTTCACAGCATAACAAACGTGACTTTGCTCCCACCTCCAACACCAGGGACAGTTGCTGAGGATCTTGAAGTTCTCTGTCCACTGGTACCTGTCCATCTGAGTGTGTCAGTACAGAAGCCTGAAGACGCTCTCAGGGGGATCCCAAAGGGATTACTGCAGAGCAGAGCTCACAGTGGCACCTCTGACTAAGAAACAGTTAAACTGGAATGAGCTGCTGCCAACGTTTTTATTTGCAGGACTCTGCAGTCATCTGCTGCTCCCAGAATCACTTACGGGCTTTCATTCTTTAAATTACTCTGTGGAGGGTGTTGGGGGACCAAAAGTAAAAGTATTATTTGTAGATGATAAAAGCAAAGAGAAATTTAACTTCCATCTCTTTTGCTGTGGGTGTCACACTCAACACCCTGCTGGAGGCAAAAGGGAACATGCAACACATGAAACGGTTGCTGTAATTAATGTTTTGACAGCCTGGGATAATTACAGAATAACCTCATTAATAGCATGGTCAAAATCATTGTATATAAACATCCCTTTGTGTTGGAGCTCCTGGTTTCCCCAAACTCACTGCTGGAACCCAGCAGAGTCCTTTGTTGCAATGACGCTGATATTCACGGTGGGGATTTTTCCTCCTCCAACCGGGGTTACTTTATTACACCTCTGATCACACTCTCTTTCCTCAGCATTCAATAGCAGGTAAAGTTCACAGGCTGCAAAACATCCCCATTCAACATGAAGGACTCTGGTCCCTTCTGCCTGAACACCTGGATTTGTTACGAGTTCCATGGGATATGAAATTCCATGAGCTACGCAACAGTCACTTTGACCCCGAGACAATTAGCACAGCTAAAACTAAAACCCTCCCCTCACTGCAGTCCCTGGGATCTCCTCTGCTGCCAGGTCATACCATTCCAACTCTTTTTAGGACTTCAGAAAGGGCACAAGGATAGACCTAGAACACATCTGGGGACAACTGACCCTCAGCAAAGCACTGGAAGCCAAGAAGCTCATGAAAAGTTTGCAGATGCCTTTTCAGCTATAGACAGCTCATCAGATGGATCATGAAACTTCCTAAAACCTGGCAGTAGTGCCTGGAAGAGTTGCTTTTATATACCCAAGCTAAGTTTATTTGACACAGTCCACGGCTTACAGGAATTCTGGGTCTTCTCCTTTACTGCATGAAACCTGACAATGTTTTAGAGACATAAATGAGCAAGATACAAGGTTTGAGGCTGTATTTTTTGCAGGCACTCTAGTCTGTGTCTCAGGTGTCTGAAGTGTTGACTATCACAGGATCACAGAATGGTTTGGGTGAGAAGGGACCTTAAAGCTCATTTCATTCCACCCTCTGCAATGGGCAGGGACACTTTCCACCAGCCCAGGTTGCTCCAAGCTCTCTCCAACCTGGCTTTGGACACTTCCAGGGATGGGACAGTCACAGCTTCTCTGGGCAACCTGTGCCAGGGCCTGCCCACCCTCACTATATTTGGATGATGGTTCTACCAGTTAACCTGTTTAGGAGTCAAAGTACTGTGACCAAATATTGATAGTACATCTGAGGCTGTTGGGACACCAAATGCTTAAAGATATGGTTGGAATGGAGTGCCCTGTGTCTGTAATCAAATGACAAGATAAAAAGTCACATGTTCTTAAGCAGTATAGCCAGGGTTCCATACCCTGCTCCCTGTAACAGGCAGCTCCAGGCTGGTGGGCTCACCTGCTTGCACCTGGCCAGGGAAAGTGCTCCATAATACCCTGATACTTAAAGGTTTGGTGTTGGCAAGACATCAGTTCTATATAATAACCTTTCCAAACAGGCCCTGATGGAGACATGGAGATTGAAGCTCTCCTGGCTGAGATCTGAGCTGCGAGTTCCTTCCTCCTGAGCAGAATGACAATCTGGTCCTGAGGGCATCGCCAGGTTCTGCAGCCCCTTCAACCCTCTCTGGGGACTCACCATGGCTGCTGAAGGTGAGTTGAGACCTTGGGCAAGCCTGTTGGTGCCCTGCCCTCACTGACGCTGTGTTATAGTCATGCCTGTGCTCATTACTCCTTGTGCTGCTGCTGCTGGGAGTTCCTGAGGTCACCATGGCCATGTTGTGTCACTTCTTTGGCCATCCCTGGGCTTTTGGGTGATGCTGGTTATTGTCCCCAGACCTGCCCTGCTCTCCTTGCTCAGATGTGGTGGGAGTGCATCCCTTGAGTGAGAACACTGTCCCTGCCTGCCTTGCCCACCCTTGGTCCCAGCTCCATGTGAAGCTTTAAACACCAGTTCCTTGGGGATCCTCAGTGCCCTGATTCAAGAGATCCATGTTATTCTACAAACACAACCCAGTCTAACATGCTGAAAAGTCACCTCTAACCTGTGCCATTTACAGCAGGGAACTGGTCCAGGATCAGTGTTTTTCTCAGAAAAAGGTCCAGATTTAAGGGATGATGAGAGAGCCTCTGGCTCCGGTTCTGGGAGGCAATAGGGAATATATGATTCCTCAGGACCCTCAAAGAGCTGGGAAATTGGGCACAGTGCCCTGTAAGGAAGCAGTATTTTGGGAATGCTGTGTTCTAGAGAAATTATTTAAACAGGGGACCAGGTGAGCAAGAGGGGATGAAACAGGGCAATGAATGCTGGAAGGACACAGGGTGTGATTTAGGGAGGAAAATGCAGTACTCCAGTTTGAAGTGCTGCTGCAGGTTATTCAAACTGGTGCAATTTGGTTGAGTTCCCACCCCTGGAGCTGTGTAGATGTGTGACACTTGGGGACATGAGCTAGTGGTGGCCTTAACAGTGCTAGGGGGAATGGTTGGATTCAATGGCCTTAAAGATCTTTTCAGAGATAAACAAGTCTATGATTCTGTGGTGGGAGAAGGAGGCAGGAACCAAACTGGGTTCTTCAGACAGGGAAAGGGGCAGAAACTGTTTGGTTCTGAATGAAAAACACTGAAGGATTTGCATGATCAGAGTAGGAGTAGTGCTCTTAAAGTCTGCACACATATATCCATGCCAGTATATATACACCATCCATATGTATGTGAGAGGGGGAGGCGTCTGAGCACTGCACACAAAGACAGGTAGCATGGTGGGGGCGGATGGTTTGCCGGGGTGGGTGAGAACAGGGCACAGTTCTCAGCTCTGCTGCTGCACGGGGCACTTGCAAGGCTCAGAGTGTCCCTGAAACAAAAGCAGCCAGACGTTTCTGGGTGAGGAGATGGTCCAGGAATAGCTGAGTTCTGCCTCCATTCCTGCTCTTGGAAACCTGGACAGCCAGAAATGCAGAACATGCTCCATGGGGCAGGAAGAGAGGGGATGATGAGGGAGGAGCAGGATCTGTCCCATGAAGTGATACATCAGCATGAACTGGGCATCCCGCCATGGTGCAGGGTTGGATCTGGAGAAGGGATATTTAAGGGACCATTAATAGGCTCCATGAATCACACAAAGGGGAATTTTTACCTTTAGGGGTTCATAGCGGTTTAACAAGGTTTTGGCTGAGGTTCTAATGGCTTCTTGCTGAAATGTAGCTGTTATAACATTTAAAGGTCTTGGCCAGATGAAGGGGCTGAATTCAAAAGTGCTCCAGAATCATTGATCTGACACTAAAACCTGTTCTTGCAGTGCCCTGGTGTGGGTGGGGTGAGCTGCTTTCAGAGGGTGAGGCTGCAGCTCCTCTGCTACACAAGCAAAGCTGCAGCCTGGGGAACTGAGCACCCCTTCCCTGAGCTCAGCCTGGGGAACTGAGCCTCCTGACCTCTGGGTTTCACAGCATCTCTTCCACCACCCTTCCTGCACTTCCCATTAGACAGAAATTGCTTTTGTGCCTTCCAGGGAAAGCCTAAGGCCAGAGCCAGGTTGTTGGCCATGCAAATTCCAAGTGGAGGATTCATGGGATATCAGAACAGCATTTCCTTGAGGAACTTCTCCTTGCAGGAGCAATTGTCTCCCTAGGCTAAGCACAGGTGTTGTTTCTTACAGGAAAGGAGATTAGTTTCTGGTAAAGGGACTTCTATCACTGTGCAGGACTGTGCACATGGAGAGGGAGAAACAGGGATGAAGGGGGGAGTGGGAGAGAGAGAGAGAGATGCAGCTACAGGTTTTCATTACCTGCTTTTGCTCTCACTGGAGATGCAAATGTAGGAATGATTACTACAGCCTCAGTGTGGGCAGCTGGTCCTCTGAGATAGCAGCTCCAGACATCTTTCTCCATCCAGGTCCAGCATCCCTTTCCCTGTGGATGCTCAGCAGCCATTTCCAACTCCAAAAATCAGGGCAGTGTGACCCCCTCTCTTGGCACCACTCATCTTTTCTTCTCCAGCAGCCCTTATCAACCTCTTTGATGCCTTTCTCCCCTGACTTCCACACTGGGATCCTGCTCAACACCAACACAGTGACCAACATTTCTTCAGGGGGCTGTTTATTGCATTGGGTAACAGGATCCTCATAGATTTTCCTGATTTAATAGTTGTATTACAGCCCTTGCATTATTTGTCATCACTTGTCAATTGGCCATATCTCACGTGTCCCTGCACACTCCTGAGGTGCTCTCTGTGGAGGCAGCCCAGTCCCACCAGATGCTGCTTCAAGGTGTAGAAAAAAGAAATATTAGACCCTTAAGAGCTGATGAAGAGAAATAGTAATTCTCTAGGTCATGGTTAGAACTCCAGAAAAACTGAGAGTAATTGTTCTTGCCCTGGAAGTGTCCAAGGCCAGGTTTGATGGGGCTTGGAGCAACCTGGACTGGTGGAAGGTGTCCCTGCCCATGGCAGGGGCTGGGACTGGATGGGTTTTAAGGTCCCTTCCAACCCAAACCATTCAGTTTCTGTGATTCCATGACTATTGTTTCTCTCCCTAACACCTTATAGGAGCTGAAATGATGAGCTCAGATACCTCCATGCCGTAGACATCTGAAGTTGAGTTATTCCGGCCCAGTGTCCACCTTTGGTTTCTATAAGCCAACCTGAGGAGCACCACTCAGGAAGATGTTGGCTTTGTGCCTGATGCTGAAAGAAGCCAGAAAGCCTTGGCATGGCCAAGGGCAGAGCATGGGTCAGTCAGGGAGTGCTCTTGGCTTGGGGCTGAGACTGAGCTGAGGGGAAAGTATCAGGCACCAACACTGCACCCAGAAAGGAAGGGAGGAAAATGCTGAGTTGGAAGGGACCCACAAGGATCATCCAGTCCAACCCCTGGCCATGCACAGGACCATCCCCAAGAGTCACACCCTGTGCCCCAGAGCATCATCCAAACACTCCTGCAGCTCTGGCAGCCTTGGGGCTGTGCCCACTGCCCTGGGGAGCCTGGGCAGTGCCCACCACCCTCTGGGGGAAGAACCTTTCCCTGAGATCCAACCTGACCCTGCCCTGACACAGCTCCAGCCCTTCCCTGGGTGCTGTCCCTGGTCCCCCCAGAGCAGAGATCAGAGCCTGCCCCTCCTCTGCCCCTCTCCAGGGAGTTGGACCTGCAATGAGCTCTCCCCTCAGTCTCCTCTTCTCCAGCTGAACACCCCAAGTGCCCTCAGTGTCCTCACACACTTCCCCTCCAGGCCCTGAACCATCTTTGATGCCTCCTTAGGACACTCTCCAATGGCTTCAGATCTTTCTTATCGTGCAGTGACCAATAAATCAGGCAGGACTCAGGAATCAGGTATCATGACTGATGAGCTCTTCTCTTGGCCTCTCTAATAGAGAATCCTTTTTTTCTTTTTTTTTCTTTTTTTTTTCTTTTTTTCCTTTAATGAAAGATCTCTTTCTTTCTGTCTCTGGGCCGAGATAACCTAATCAAATCCTGGAGTGGTGCCCAGAGGGAGCTGTTGTGGGCTCAGTGTATGGGAAATGAAATCCTGTATCCCTGTGGACAGTTAACAAGAAGTTAATTTGGAATGCTTATGCTGCTCATTTGCTTGCTTGCCATCCCTTCTGTTGCTGTACTTTCCTGTTTTGGTTTAATTTTTCATATTTTTCCTATAATTTACATGATGTTTTGTTTTCTCTTTCCACACAACACAAGTCCTGGTTTCATGTTTCCATCAAGGCAGAAAAAGAAAGTAAGGAGGAAGAGATTCTCAGGGAGGGTGGTTTGGGATTTGTTTGTTGGGAGAAAAAACTGAAATTGTGACCCAAGTATCTCTTAAAGGCACAGAAAATAGCAGGGAAGGAAAATGAAACTTGAAAGTATTATTAAAAAGAATAAATCTTGAAATAAATGTGTGATTCTTCTCTCTGAATTCGAGGTGCTGGCAACACTCGAGCAGCCTCTTTGAAAAAACACCATCTCCTTTTATCTCTGCCAAGCGCTGTTATCAATAAATACAGGAAATATGAGCTGGGGCTGGGGTGGATGTTGCAGCTGAGCCTGTGCAGTGTGTCCCAGGAAAGCCTTTTGTTGGGATCTTGGTAGGAAAATGGTCAGGGAGAGTCAGTGAAAGGCAATCCCACGTTAGCAGGGTAACCACTGAGGGACAGCTGACATATCACAGCTTCAAATACCTCGCAGCTCACACAGAGCAGCACCAAGGCTGTGCTGGGAACAGGTTCCTTCTGCTTTGCTGCTCAGCCCCTGCTTCTCCAGGGTCGTGGGCACTCAGTTGAAAACAGTTTTGCAGAGATTAAAAAAATAAAAATAAAAAATAAAAAGAAGAAAAGAGGTTTATTTTCGCTCCTGTTGCTCACTGCTGCAGCTTTTTCTCCCTTCCATGCTGTGCTTGGATGTGCTTGGATTTTCTAGGCAGGCTCTTTAAAGAAGATACTTCCGTGCCCATTGGGGTTAAAACCAGTAAAAAACAGAGCTATTAAACCAAGGTCTCCTGATTTATGTGAGCCAAGCAAGAAACTTGCCCAATTTTAACACAAAATACCCACTAGATTTGTATAGAAAAACCCCAAATGTCCCAGGTGTGAGAGGAAAACAGGATGAGCAGGGGGTTAGTGCAGGTGTGTGTGTGCAGGGCTGGGAGAGCAGATGTGGCTGGGGGTGTCCATGGGGGTGTCCCAGGGGCTGGGTGACACACCTGCAATGGAAAAATGGGTTTGTGGGCATAAAGTCCCTGTGGCCCCAAGGCTGGAGCCCCTCTGCTCTGGAGCCAGGCTGGGAGAGCTGGGGGTGTTCACCTGGAGAAGAGAAGGCTCCAGGAGACCTGAGAGCCCCTTCCAGTGCCTAAAGGGGCTCCAGGAGAGCTAGAGAGGGACTGGGGACAAGGGATGGAGGGACAGGACAAGGGTGAATGACTTTAAACTGAAGAAGAATAGCTTTAGGTTCCATATTAGGAAGGAATTCTCCCCTGTGAGGGTGGGCAGGCCCTGGCACAGGTTGGGCAGAGAAGCTGTGGCTGCCCCTGGATCCCTGGGAGTGTCCAAGGCCAGGTTGGATGGGGCTTGGAGCAACGTGGGCTAGTGGAAGGTGTCCCTGACCATGGCAGGGGATGGCACTGGATGAACTTTATGGTCCCTTCCAACCCAAACCATTCTGTGATTTCTGGTATATTTGCCCTGTACAAGCAGCAAGGTCACCCTCTCTATCTCCTCTGGATTGATCTCCCCACCCTGGATAAAACCACATGTTCCTCCCCTGTTTAGTGAAAGAGTCACCTTACACTGAACTCCCTCATTCCCCCTCAGTTCAGTAGAGCCTGAAAGAGTAGCAAGGGGCAAAGGCTAAACCTGTGCAGATGGGGTGAATTCCCCCCCTCTCACAGGCCCCCCAGACCCTATGGCAGAGCCCTTGCCGTGGGTGGTGGGGTATGGGAATGGACTCACTTCTCATTAATCCCAGCCAATCCCCCCCTGCCCTTTCCTCCCACCCACCTCAGCTCTTCTCAAACAGATCGATCAGAGCTGCTGAGCTCCCAATAAAGGTCACGTTCCAGGGCTTGTCTGCTTTGATCTGGAGGCTGTTTTGGAGCAGACCCCCCTTGTTGTAGTCACAGCATGTACCCCCACCCAGGGCCCCACGCCCCGAGATGTGTATGACCCTGCCCTGCAGTTCTCACCACCCCTGCTCTGCCCCCAGACTCCTGGATTTGGAGTGAGACACCTGCAAGAGGCTGAAAAAAATTCCGTGGCTGGAAACAACCCTGTGTGTGTGGGAAGGGGCAGATTCATGTTCTGCCAAGATGGAAGGGAGTTCTGCCCCCATAACTGCCCTCCCTGAGAGCCTCTAGTGCAGCTGGCAGCCCAAGAGCACTGCCCCACTGCACAGCCCCAGAGGTCCCATATGGCCACTGGCATATGTGAAATCCCACAGCACACCCCCTTCAGCCCCTAACCCCAATCCCACATGGTTGGCACACCAGAAAGCCCCACCTGGGTGGTGGCCATGGAGTCCAGAGCAAATAAAACCAGCACCACGAGGCCTCCACGTTGTCCTTGGACTTCTGGTAGCTGGTTCTATGCTGGATCTGCCTCCTTTTTCTCCTAATTTCCTTTTCTCGATGTCTGGGTGACTTAAACCTGGGTGGGTTGGGATTTGCTAAGTCAGTGCTTTGTGCAATGCTTTATGTCGATTTAATGCTTGCTTTAAACTTTTGCCAAGTTCCCTTCTTTTCCAAAGTTTGCCAGTAAAAGTGTGTTATTTTGACCTCCTGAAAAGCATCGTTGTATTTTTCCCTATGTGTGGCCTCAGGGTATAAAAGAACCATCAGGTGGACTTTGGGGCCTTGCATCTAACATATTTTTGGTGTAAAACCCCTTCAATGAGCTCGTGGGGTGAGCCTGGGGTCATACGACACCACAGCCAGCATAGCCAGGGATTTTCTCTGCCAGCCACAGCCATGTGGCTTGGGAGGTGATACACACATGTTGCTGTATGGGAGGAAGGTGAGAAAACTGTTTTGTGTCTTGAAGGGCAGAGGCTCCTTGGGGAAGCCCTGAATTCCATCAGGGACACCATGAGCAGCTGTTCTGCGAGGATCATCCTCCTGTGTTTTACAGCTACAGGGTGAAAAACTCAAAACTCTCCTGGCTTATCAAACCCAGTTCTCCCAGTACTGGGAGCCAAAAGATACTTCCATCAAAATACCATACTAAAACCACAGAGGGTTCTCACCTTTGCGCCTTTTATTGGAAATCTGTTTGTATTTCTAGCAGTTGGGAGGCTTCCCATGACAAACTCAGGCTGCATGGTCCCAAGGAGTGCAGATTCCAGCCTTTTCCCATGCAGGAGGCTCCCAGCCTCAAATCCCAACACCAAGAGCTTTCCATAGGATCTACATTTATCTTGTCGCTTTTAAATTCTATTTAGTCTCCTGCCACCAGAATATTCACTGCTCTGGATCCCTCTGTCAAGGCAAAAGCAGCAAAACCTCTCCCTGCCCTGAGGGGGCACCAGGAGTGGGGTGGTGCAGGTGCCTCCTCCAAGTGGCAATTCCACAGAGATGTTTTCGGAAAAAAGATGAGTCCAGGAGGTGATTTTTGTGTTAAATGTCCCCAGGAATGACCCTTTACAAGGCACTTAGGAGAAAGAGAATGCCTTCCTTCAGTTATCACTATCTTCTGTAAAGGGATGGGCTGAAGGGGTGCAAAGGGGTGATGTGTGTGTGTGTTTTGTCACCTCTGGTTGTCCCTGTGTTTCCTCTGGCCCACACTGGCTGATTTGCAGTTGTCACTTGCTGGATGATCATTCCAATAGTCCAGGCTCCTTCCACTTGTTCTTGAAACACATTTTTGCTACACATGTCCCCCTTTTTTTTTACATGAGAAAGTAATTAGTTGATTATTTCTAATGCCCTCTGTGATTCCTACCCGGACTGTCCAACAGGAGTGAGAGCACTGCAATTCCTGGAAGATGGTGTTCATCTTCCCCACTCTTAGCAAAGAGCTCACCCTCTGCAGGCTCACAAGTTATTTTGTGCCCTTTTCCATGTCTAAGTTGTGCTTTTGCCCAGAGAACTTTGTGTGTGAGAGTGAAATCTTTTGGTGTTTTTATTTCTCCCCTCTGTACAGTGAAATCCAGCCGGGAATAAAAGCGCTTTGTATACGGGAACATAACACCACACTCTGAGGGGATCCTCCAGGATAAAAGGTAGGAGAGAAATGTAAATGTATTCTTTGGATGAGCCCTCTGGTTTGGAATGTGCATTTTCAATTGCGTTTCCCTGGCAGAGCCCTGAGCCTAGCTCTCTGATTACACTAATTCCCATGTAATCTCTCTGGCAGACACGGGGCTGGGAGAGCCCACCTTGGGCACCTGTGCCAGGCAGGGGCACTATGGGGAGGGCACCCCCTGCTCCCTGCTGCCCTCTGACTATTTAGAGGGGGGAACAAATGGCTGTTTTCTGTTTGTTCTCCAACGTAATACAAACTGAAGTTTAAGCAAATAAACAAAGCCGGCTATTATGTAATCGGCTCTCTCTCAGCATCTGCGTTTCAGGATGCAAATCTCGGGAAGGCTTTGATTACAGAAACTGGGGCACTCGCAGCCTTGACAAGAATTTCAGGCGTGAGTGGAATATAATGCACCCCAGGGCCAGCAAAGATGCAGCCTGGGGGGCTCCTCATCCCGGGGTGGGGTGCTCCTCATCCCAGGGGACTGCTTTCCAGGGTCTCTGGGCTCTCAAGCTCCTAAGGTTATTTCTGAGTACAAGACCTGCTGGAAATGGCAGCTTGAGTGTTGCACACTTAGATTTTAATGACCAGAAATTGTCCTCTTCGAGGAGACCAGGGGAAGAGACCTCACTGAGGTCTTCAACATCCTCTTGAGGGGCAGCTCCAATCTCTGCTCTGTGTGAGCAGGGACAACACCCAGTGAATGGCTGGAGTTGTGTCAGGGCAGGGTCAGGCTGGATCTCAGCAAAAGGTTTTTCCCCCAGAGGGTGATCAGGCACTGACTGGGCTCCCCAGGGCAATGGGCACAGCACAGAGGCTGCAAAAACTCAAGGAGTTCTCAGGGACAGGGTGGAATTCTTGGGGTGTCTGTGCAGGGCCAGGAGTTGCACTGGATGGTCCTTCGAGATCCCTCCCAATGCAGGAGATTCCATGATTCCCTGATTCCATGATTCTGTGTTTAAACCAAAGCTCCTGTTCTCCTCCACAGAAGGTGCTCAGAGCAACTGCTCTGTCTGAGCTTCCACCCTCAGCAGGATTCATCCAGGGATCACATGTGCAAAAATGATCTCATAGCCCTGGCCATGAAATGCAAATATGCAGCTTTCCCATCCGCTGCCTGACCCAGCCACCCTTGAGTTACCTTGGACAAGGTTTGAGGAGAGCCCTGCTGCAGACAAGAGACCTGTCTTGTCCTACTTTGTGTTCCCTACCTCTGCTCCAGAAGTTGGGATCAGCCTCCAAAGTAATTTTAGTTTTTACCAACACCCTTTTCCACTTTCCCTGTCATTGTGTAATTAACACACTTCATCCATCACCTTTATATCCACCATCCATCATGGTTTAAGCTGAGCCTGGCCTTACACAGGAGCACTGCACACATTAGCAGTTGCTGATCAAGGGGAAATGCATCTCCAGCTGGGAGAGGTGACTCCAGGCAAGGCCAGAGTGCATGGAGTGGTCAGGGGGCTGTTTCAGGCACCTCATAACCCTGGACAAAAGTGCATACCATTTCCTAAACTGAGCTGAGTTGTCCCCTGGTAATGTCTTTTCAATCTGAAAATAGGGAAATTTAGGTTTGATATACAGGAGAAATCCTTCCCTGTGAGGGTGGCACAGGTTGAGTAGAGAAGCTGTGGCTGCCCCATCCCTGGGAGAGTTCAAGGCCAGGTTGGATGGGGCTTGGAGCAACCTGGAATAGTGGAAGATGTCCCTGCCCAAGGCAGGGGGTGGAACTGGATGAGCTTTAGGGTCCCTTCCAACCCAAACCATTCCCTGATTCTCCAATTCTCTGTTTCCATCATTCTATTCCAGATATAGGTTCAATGTCTCTGCACGAAAATGAATCTGTCCAAAGGACACTTAAATGACCTTAATTCTGCCCTGTTGTCATATCAAGCCATCCATCTGGAGCTACAATTAACCTATTTTGGTGCCTGTGGTACCAAAGAAAAGATAATAAACTACTTCTTATTCTGGTACTCAATTGGGATAAAAAAATTGCTTCCAGGCCTTGTAGAAACCAGTTGTGCCTGATGCCTTTGCTCACAAAATGCTGTTCTTGGTAGAGCCACCAACAGCTTTGCTTCAACCGTTTCTCTGATTGTTCCCATTCTGAGCCAAAAATAGGTGAGTCCTCCAATTTGACATCATCCAACAAACCCCCCTGATCAGCAGCCATTGATAATGACCTGTCTGCACTATTTCTATCCAAGCACCTTTCTCAAATGCATCACTGGAAGGCACCAACTGTCCATGCAAAGCTCATGTATTCCCACAGCCCCAGCTGTCATTGCTGGAGGAATCAAACCTATCCACAGATCCCCCTGGATTGCTGGGACAGTCTCTGATCCATGGGAGTTACAGACCCAGGTGCTGCCTTTTTTGCAACCTTCTCTCTTCCCTTTTATGGTTCCTTTGTTGGATTCTCATCCTTTCTGGAGAGAATGTTACCCCATGTTCTGTCATTTTTGGCACCTACTTGAGGTCTGGCTGCTGCTTTGTCACCCCACCTCTTTCCCTGCCCATTCTCGCTCCCAGTGCCCCCTTTTCAGCCTCATGTTTGCAGCACAAAATACCCCAGCCAGCCCCACTGGGGAGACCTTCAAGAGGTCTTAATTTCAGCCCTGCTTTGGGGAGCCCACGAGCTGCCTCCCTATCTGGGGGGTACACAGCCCCTGTTATCCAGCTCCCACGAACCAGGGAGGAATGCTACAGCTTTTCTATTTTCATGCCATTATTTAGTTTGGAAGAGCCTTCCTCTGTACCAAATTGTGTGTCCCTCAGCTATAGGACATCCTTGTTCCTCTACCCCAGCTTCAGGAATACACATGTGCCAAGGCCAGGTGTGGTTTAAGCCCAGATTAAAATGAAGCACCAGGCAACTGCTTGCTCAACCCTCCCTTTCTCCCACCATGCCTTGGTGGAATGCAGAGGAGAATCAAAGTAGAACTTGTGTGTTGAGATAAGAACAGTTTCATAATTGAAAAGAAAGTAAAATAAACCAACAACAATAATAATATTTGATAATAATAGATAATAATGATAATGGTAAATAGTAACAACAACAACAAAGGGAAAAACAAGTAATGCACAGTGCAATTACTCACCACCCACTGGCTGATGCCAGACCCCCCTCCTGAACCCAGCACAACCCCTTCCCAGTAACTCCCCCCAGTTTATATAGTGAGCATGATGTTGCATGAGCTGGGGTATACCTTTGGTCAGAAAGAGAACAGAGACAGGACCAGAGCTGCCTGACATCTCTGGGACAAGGAGCACAGGGAGAACATGCTGGGGTGTGAAGGATGCACAGAAGACCCAGGGTGGGCCATGCCCACCCCATCCTGGACTTAAGAACAAGGCAGAGGGTCTGAACTTGTTGCTGGAGGATCAAAGTCCATGGAAGAAAACAGGCTCCTCTAGGCAGGACCTTGTATGAGCTGGCTGAGAGTGGGATAAACCACCTTCTGCTTTTGTATAGAGAGACATCTTACTTTAGTGCCCAAGTGGGGGTAAAACGTTCCCCCATGTGACCCCTTGCAAAGCCATGAGGCTTTTGGTCACCCTCTGTGGAGAGGTCCTGTCTCACCAGCCCACTCTGCCCTTGGCCATCAGGGTTGAGGATGGATTGTTTCCCACATTAGACGTGTCTCTGTGCCTGGCTCATCTGTCACCCTTCCCTCTGCTCTGGTGGCTTCAGAATCAGCTGCCAGGAATGAGGGCATGAACGTCACTGGTGCCTCTGAGGGGAGCTTAGGTACCTGCCAGAGCTAACTGTGTTCCCGTGTGCCCATTGATTTGACTGTTTAATTAAAGAACAGGGATCTCCAGCTCTTCTCTATCAGGTGTACTTCGTGCACGTGGGAACACAAGACATGCTATTTCAGGAGCAAGACTGGGTAATGCTTCCCATAAGGAAAATACGGCAAGATGTGATTGTCTCCCTAATTTTAGAATAAGGGAAAATACCACCAAGACAGCCTGGAACATGAACATTTGGGTTATAAATGTGGATGTGTGAAGGCATGAGAATATCTTGCTGTATTGAACCAGGCACGAGGTGACAACTGGTGCCATCTTCAGCCCAGCCAGAGACACTAGCCCCAGTTGCTAGCCTGTCCTGCTCCTCAGGGATGCTCCTGGAGTCAGTGGAGGGCTGGTTACTGCAATGTGGAGATCAGGTACAGTCCTGCAGCTTTCCTCCCTGCTGGTAGCAATGCCCATGGCAGGAAGGGGAAACGCTTGGGGTACCACAGTGTAAGAAAGATATAAAGCTATGAGAGTGTTCAAAGAAGGGGCAAGAAGATGGGGAAGGGTCTGGAGGGGAAGCTGAGGCTGAGGGCACTTGTTCAGCTGGAGAAGAGGAGTCTGAGGGGAGACCTCCTTGGGGCCTGCAGCTCCTCCTGAGGGGCAGCTCCAATCTCTGACCCCTGTGATCAGGGACAGCACCCAGGGAAGGGCTGGAGTTGTGTCAGAGCACGGTCAGGTTGGATGTCAGGGAAAGCTTCTTCCCTCAGAGGGTGGTGGGCACTGCCCAGGCTCCCCAGGGCAGTGGGCACAGCCCCAAGGCTGCCAGAGCTGCAGGAGTGTTTGGATGACGCTCATGGTGGGATTGTTGGGGGTGTGTGCAGGGCCAGAAGTTTGGACTCGATGATTCTAATGGGATCCAACTCAGGATATTTGATGTTTCCAATGAAAAAGTGTAGCTGAAGGAAAAGAGCACATTCTGGAGATTCCCCTCAGGATCCAGGTTTCCCCAGAGTTGAGCTGTTCACTGAACTAAACCGTTTTCGGAGGTACTTAATGTCCAGATTGAGTGTTTGAAATATGGAATGTATTCATAGGCTGAGTGAGCAGCAGCAGCAGCAGCACCACTTGGGTGTGGGAACCAGAGTGCAGCAAGAGCAGCCCTGAGAAATGAGAAGAAAATGTAATTGCAGCCCAGCCATGGTGTGCAGGCACTGGGTATGCAGACAGAGGGCCTTGCCAAAGCCTCTTGATAAGAGAAACAAGAGAAGAGTATGATAAGGAGAGGCTGAGAAGGGATAAAAATGAGGCAGCGAAGGTAAGGCTTTTGTTATTTTGTCAAGAAACAAGAACTAGAGGAAGTAAGAAAACTCAGAGAGGAATAATAACAAAATCTCCAGATAAGCCAATAAATGGTGAGCAATGTAGCTCCAGCCAGAATGAGGAGGAGATGCTTATTTTCATTTCAAAACAAAAAGGCAGATATAGGGGAAGAAATAGTTACATTGGAGTGCAAAACTCTGGCATCCACATGTAGCTTTGGAAGTGGAAAGGTTTTCCTGTTTAAAGAGAATTGTCAGACGTGTAATTTCACCTTGACGGTAAAACTGGTTTGGAGAAGCCAATCCAGGTAAATATTTCTGACTGCCCAGAGAGCTGAATTGCCCTGGGAAAGAAATCCCACCATGGCAAGAGAGGATGGGAGTCCTCAGTGTTCTTGGTGTCCTCCAGTGCAGGACTGTGACTAAGGCAGAGCCTGGCACGGCACAGCACAGGAGACAGTCACAGACAAATTCCCCCTGCAGACATCTGAGGCCACAGGAGATATTGCTAAATACATTACAAAAGGAAGAAAAATTCTGCTTGATGCCACTTATTTTGCTGATGACATAGCCACAGCAGTACAGGCATCAGTGGGAGGCAGATCCAGAGACAGTTTGCAGAAGGCACCTGCCAACCACGCTCTGCCCAGCTTTGCTGTCAGACTGGTGGCTGCTCCCTTGCCCACTGGGCTGAGGAACCAGCTGGGATATCACTGGCACAGCTTGACCAGAGCAGCTGTGGCTGCCCCATCCCTTGAAATGTCCAAGGCCAGGTTGGATGGGACTTGGAGTCTGGTCCCTTCCAACTCAGACAATTCCATGATCCTATGATAATTCTACGGTCATTCCCACAACACCAGAACAATGGGAGAGACAGTAATTATTTCAAGCACAGTTTTAAAAACTGAATCTGTGCATAAAGCAATTTTCCCATGAGGACCATGAAAGGTGATGTGCTTTTACCTCAGAGGTCTTTGAACAAGGGAAAAGCCAATCTTGGGCAGAAGGTGCCCAGTGCTCCCGGGGAACACTGGGACACAAAAACAAAACAGAGGAGGGGTCTGGCACATTGGAGCCCAGATGTAGGGCAGGATTGTGCAGTGGGTGCCCAGCAGAGCAGCAGAAGGTCTGGAAGTACACCCAACCATGGGACAGCTGGGATTTGTTGCTCCACAGGCACCGGTGGAGGAGGAGCTGGTGAATCTTCATCCAGAGCCCTTCTTGGTCCTGTGGGATTTGGGCAGAGGAGCAGCCAGGCTGCAGGGGGGACATACCAGGGAAGTGAGGGCTGAAAGACTGAAAATTCCTGAACACAAGTGCTCTTCTTCTCCAGGTCTGGGCCCCTGAGCCATGTCCTGCAGGGCTCGGCTTCCAAGTGAGTAGTTGGAAGTGGCCTAAGAGGAACCTGATAAAGCTGAGTTAGGTTGCATTTTTTTTTTTGATGTATTTTTTCCCATGTCTGGATTTCATTTCACCTCCAGTGTCTATAAATTAGTGGCGTGGGTCTGATTTCATCGCCTCAGGCCCCGGCAACAGGGTAATCCATGGAACTCACCTTCACCTCTGGCTGGAGGACTCTCTGCTACCTGCAAAGAGCAAGTCAGAGATGGGGTTTCCAAGGCCTGGCCTTTAGGAGAGACAGGATTTTTGGGGGTTCTGGCAGCAGTGAGCCCATGTGCTGACCCAGCTTTATGTGCTACACCAAACCCTGGGGCTGCCCATCTGTGAAGCACAGAGCTTGAAACAGCACCCACACCACAAAATGTGAGAAAACAACCGTGCTGCATCAGCCCAAAGATCTTCCCTTGAAAATCAGGGCTTGCAGCCACAGTTGCCCCAACCTGGCCTTTGGGCCTGTGGGCAAGGAAAGAAAGATTTCAAAGTTGTGTGTTAAAAAAAGCAAGACATTCAAAACTGCAAGACTTTTGAGCTATTGGGCTGCCAGGCAAGGCAGAGAGATAACCCCCAAGATTTATTAACAGAATCTGCTACGCAGCTCCTGATACAGCTCAGAACTTGTGGGAAGTCTTATTTATCAACCCCAGGGAAAGGACAAATGTAAGAACAGGCCATGACAGATAATAATTCAACGTGCTGGGTGAATCTACAGCGACTGGCATTTTTCATTTCTCTTCTCTGTTTGCAAAGAACTTGGCACTGGTGTTGTTTTCATTTAATTTCTCTGTTTGTAAGAGATTTGGCCATTCATTTTGGCTGGAGATCTGATAAGCAAAGCTAAGGAAACACAAGGCACATGTTGTTCTTGAGCAGAGTCAGGGAAGCTGAAAAGAAAATAGATTTTTATTATCAACTCAAATATTGACTGGATGATGCAAGGAGGGAGGGAGTTCAAACTTGCTCCAGAGGTAACCTCAGAAGAATTCCAGGCTGTTGCTGGAAAGTCTTTATCTTCTGATTTCTTGCCTTGATAAACAAAGTGTCACACTGGGAAATGGAGTCTTGTGTTGTGCAAATGTCAGTGGTCAGTGTGGGGAGATGCACAGGCACACACAGGCCAAGGGGGATGGTTTTAAGCTGAAGGAGAGTAAACTTAGTTTAGATATTGGGAGGAAATTCTTCCCCATGAGGGTGGGGAGGCCCTGGCACAGGTTGGGCAGAGAAACTGTGGTTGCCCCATCCCTGAAAGTGCCCAAGGCCAGGTTGGACGGGGCTTGGAGCAACCTGGGCTAGTGGAAGGTGCCCCTGCCCATGGCAGGGATGGAAATGGAATAGGCTTTAAGGTTCCTTCCAACCCAAACCATTCCATGGTTCCATGATTCTGTACCATATGGACAAATATCTACAAGAGCCACTGGACATGGAGGGAGTTGCAAAGACAGCTCGGGTGTAGTGAGAGGGGATAGACCAGGGAAGAACCAGTTCAGATATGCTGAGTTGGGAGGGTCCCACAAGAATCATCAAGTCCAACTCCTGGCCTTGCACAGGCCCATCCCCAAGAGTCCCTCAGAGGTGACAGTGGTGTGGCACAGTCTGAAACTGTCAAGTTTGACCATTCGCCAGCACTGCCAAGACACCACTAAACTGTGTCCCCAAGCACCACATCTATGTGTTTTTTGAACACTTCCAGGGATGGTGATTCCACCCCTCCCCTGGGCAGTTCCATGGATGTGCAGGAGTAAGGGAATGGCCATGCCAGCACGCCATGGATCTGGGGGGTGCCAGGCTGGAGGAGCTCACAGGCACAATCAGAGGCTGAGAGCAAGAGTGACTAATGGGCTCCCTGGTTTCCTTCTTCCATCCAAGGCACAGGAAAAGAAATTCTTCTGAGCCAGCCAGAGACATTCCTGCACATCCTTACCAACTCTACCTGCTTTTCAAAGTGACAGAAAAGAGGCCAGAGGAGCTGCAGTCCATCAGGCATTGCCAGATTCAGTTCTGGGCTCATTTCTGACAGGTTCCTCCAGGAATACCCAACCCTTTGGCTTAGACCTCCAGGGGCAATCCCTGGTGATTGACAGTGTTGGGAATAAGGATGGGATGTCTTGGCGTGTCTGATATGGGGAGTGATGGGAAGCGAGTGCCCTGCACACAGGACCTGGGAGGTGCTGAGATACAGACAGGGAACACAGAGAGACCTTGGATGGAAGCAGCATGAAAAATGGGCCAGCTGGGTTATGCCACCCCCAGCAGATCTCCTCATGTCTCCTGCAAAAGGTTCAGAAGCTGCTCCTCTTCTGGGAGGCAAAAGATAAGATCTACTGGTCAGAACACTTCAGTCATGGTCCATCCAAGCCACTTTCATGTTCCCTGTGGGGTGTGGGATAGCAGTGGGGGGGGAGCAGCCCCAGGGAAGTCCTTGGGGAAGGATTCCCCAATGAGGCAACTTGGCTGGAGTGCAGAAGTTGAAGGACAGTCCTGATACATCCAGATCAGACCTGATGGCTTTGCTCCTCTGGGGAAAGTTCCTTATTCATGTTTTCCTAACAAAGGGACCCTCTAGAAGGAGTGAGACAGTTTAGAAATAAAGGCAGGTTCCAAAGAAAAGGAAAATGGAAAAAGGATCTTCTTCAAGCACAGACAAAACGAGACAGAAGGGGGGGGTGAAAAAAGGCTTTGGCTCCTGCCACTCTGCCCGTTCAGACCTTTCCAGCACCTTTTTGCAGGGCTCCACACCAGCTCCAGGCAGGCTGCAAAGACCTTGAGAAGAGCTGCTGCTTCCTCCACCTCGGAGGGAGGTTAGTGTGTGCCAGCGAGGTCCTCGCAAAAGGTTACAAGCTGAAAAAGGAAAAGCAAAAAGCACCAGGATGGCCATGGGAACAGCCCAGCTTTGCTCAGTTTGGCTGGACTGAATTTATTGACGTATTGGTTTTCATCAGAAATGTGGCTTCTCTACATATTATTTGAAGTATTAGTTCAGCTACTTGAAAACTGAAGGATTTTTATTGTGTTTCCCACCCCTCCTAAAATAACCCTAGATTTCTTAAAGGTAAAAAAAAAGGAAAAGCAAATGGAAGAAAATGAAACATCCTTCTGCTTTACTACCAGTTTCAAAGCCATTTCCCACTGTAAAAATGTGTAAAAAGAATATTCTTCTAGAAGTACAGCAGAATAAAAAGTTACTTTTCACCTGGATTCCTGGCATAGATACAGGTTAAGGTGCTTAACTCTTGTTCTAAAACCCTTTCTTTAAATTCCTTGCAATTTTTCTTTTCTTCTTACATAAAAATAACATTCAACCTTTCCTCAGGCTGAATATTTTGGCTTCTCATGGCTAAAAAGATGAAAATTACAGCTTTCCTTTGAGCATCTCTACACCCCTTCTGATTTCCAGCCCAAACCAGTTATTTGCAAAGGGGTAATTCTGGTCTGTAGCAGACATTCTGCAGAATCCATAGGAAAGTACACTCTTTTTGGTCAAGTTCAAGCCTGTTGATAGGAATAAATCTCTCTGGAAAAGGCAAAAATGGGCAGGGAATGTTTTATGGGAAGTTCTCTGCTGGGGGAGCCTTGTAACTTGGCTGGTGGTAATTTGTCACCAACTTATCTGAAGGCATCAGGGTTTGGTTAATGGAGTCACTCGGGCACTGAAGCCTTGGAATGTTTTAGTTTCCAGGAGTGGATGTGACTCGACCCTGCAGTGAGGACACTGAGCTGAGCTAAGTCAGTGTTGACTCTCCTGACATCTCAGGCTCTGCTGGAGCAGTTTAATAATGTTTTGAGCGTGGTACTGGTGCCAGCACACATTAACTCACTCTGGACTCCAGGAAGGTGGTACCACCAATGTGCTGCATGATTTATGGCTGGATGAAGCTTGGAGGGAATGTGGCAATAAAATGTGCTGGGTCGTGAAGGGACAAGTGAGGGGATGGGTCTTTGTGACTCCTCCACAACCACAGCTTCATTTTTCCTCCAAAATTTTGGGCCAGGCTGAGGCACTGTGAGCTTGGAAGGGGCTCCCATCAGTGACCCATTTGCCATCTGACAGGTCTCCTTTCCCCCCTCCTGGAAGTGCAGAAGGTCCTGCCATTTGGTTCATTTATCCCCTGGATATCCACACTCAGATCCCTGTTGGCCCTTGGCAATGGGCTGTTTGGAAACTACCTTGTCAATATGGATCACACTGAATCATTGAAGGAGGTAAAACCATCCATACAACACTTATAGAAGGGACAACAAACTGGCTTGGAGAAGAATATACAAGTTTTCCATGGTTTTTAACACCAATGATGAGAGATGTCCCATGCCAAGTGAGAATGGAAAAACAGCCATCCATCATCATTTTCAGGTTTTTGGAGCAATAAATGTATGTTTGCTGCAGGCAGAAGCTTCCCGTTTGTGTGTGTGCAAACCTTTGCAGCCTCACCACTGGAATGGCAATAACATCCAGGATGAATCACTTGTATTTGTTAGCACGAGGTAACGATGAAGCCACAGTGGGACATCTGCCCTGCTCCTGCTTTGGAAACAAACTTCCCAGCCATTCCCAATAAACAACCACAATCCAAGCAGACAAAGCTGATCCCTCATTAATCAACCTTCAGATTTGCCTGGGGCTGGTTCTAATTGACTCAGAGCAGAGCTTCAATTCTCCAGAAGAGAAAAAGGAAATAAATGTACCAAGGTTTAACTCCAGCATATCATTCCGGTTTTCAGGGGGCTTATGGTTTTATTTCCTTGGACAATTTTGTGGCACTCTCAGCTTGGCAGTGCAGGGGCTGGGACCGTACCCAGAGGTGTGCAGGGACATGGGCAGGGCTGGGCTTTACCCACCTCACTCCTGTGAGGCCTTTTTATAACTTAGACGCACAGAATCACAGAATTGTTAAGGTTGAAAAAGCCCTCTGAGACCATCAAGTCCAACTGTCAGCCCAGCACCACCCTGTCCACACTGACCCATGTCCCCAGGTGCCACATCCACATGTTCTTTGAACCTTTCCAGAGATGGTGACTGCATCCCTGCCCTGGGCAGCAATGCCAGTGTCTGACCACCCTTCTGTGACATCACCTGGCTCCCAGATCCAGCCACTCCTTAGACCACTGCAGGGCTTTCTCAAAGCTTAGTGGAACCTGGTTTGCCTCAGTTGCTGCAAATGAAGCCATTCAAAGGAAGCAGCCTTTGGGGAAATAGGAGTTAAAACATAAAAATGAAAAGGCTATAGAGAACCAAGAACATTAAGAAATTAGGGAAGCAATAAATCGTCTAAGAAGGCAGAATGAGCAGACAAGGAAGGACATTGAGAGCATAAAGGAATCCAAAACATGGATGAGAGTACATCAATAGTCTTAGGATAGGCCCCGGTCAAATTGCCCCTGCCAATGCAACAAGGGAACTCCAAATTAGGGAAAATTCGAAAGGGGTTCAAAAGTTTACTGAAGAAGAGGAGCAGAAAAGACCACCGCCCAGAGGAAGGCAACAGGAACGACCACCTCCAATCTACCCCAAATTGAAGACTCCACCCAGACTCCGCCTACATATGAATATTAATATTAAATGTTGCAATATCATAAATATGTATACCTTATGATGTAATCTGTACTTTAGAATTGTATAAATAGCCGTGATAAACACTAACCACCTCGGAGCTCATTGTCCAGGGAGACCTGGGAGCTACCCCAACGCGTTGCCAATAAATACCTCGCTGCTTTGAGCATGAAACTTTGTCTCTGAGCAGTTTCTCCTGCCTGTTTGGGGCATTTTTTGGCATCACAAGTTGATTTGTAATTTAGGGTTTGTGGGCTGGGAGGCCTCTTGTAGATCCAAAGTTGCTACCATAGGAAATTCCCTGGGAAATCCATAAGAAAGGTACTCACCTGAGCTCGGCTGAGGACATGGAAGGGCAGGGCAGTGGAAAACCTTGTTCTCTCACCTATTTGATCCTTCTCCACCATTTGTGCAGACATTATTGGCAACTCCCTCAGGGAATATCCCCAGGAGCTCTGGCAGCAGAGTGAGTCCAATGAGACAGGTTTCATCTGGGCTGCTCCTTCCTGACAAAATCCCCACAGAATCTTTTGCTCCCATAGCACCACAGTAGCTGCAAGGCACACCAGTGAGCCCAGTACTTGCTGATGGGAGTCACTGGGAGCACTGGGGAGCAAAGAACTGCTGGGGCAGGTGGAGTGAGAGAAGAGCACAACCAGAAGAGCCTCTTGTGGCCCAGTTCATCCTTGTTAGGGATGTTTGCACAGGCCCTGGAGGAGGAGAAGGAAGTTACACAAATGTTATTAAGTAGGTTATGATTTAAGAGAAGCAGTTGTTTAGAGTTAAAGTGCGTATTTGGGATCAGAGCTCTGAAACATCCATTCAGCTGTTCTGAAATGTAACTTTTGATAATGTGACCCATAAAGCTTTCCTTAAAGTTCAAATCTTTCTTCTTTTTACTTATTTCTTATTTTTTCCTGCAGCCTCTGAACATAAAATTCAACCATTTGCTCCTTTGGTGTGCACAATTTTTTGTAATAAATGTCACCCCAGTCACACAAGAAACAGAATTTCATACTGTCCCTAATTCTGCATCAAGCGCAGCAATTCTCCTCCTAAATCATGATATATGAGCATTTACAATGAGCCTTTCCTGATTTGCCTCCTGTATCCCATAATACTGGGTAAAATTGGAAGTGGTAAGAAAGAAATGTTATCAAATGAGAACTGAGACCATCTTTAATCCCCCTAATCCAAATTGGATTAATTATTTGCAGCAACGGCTAAAAGTGCTTGTAATAGATGAAGGGCTAAATGGGTTGGTGGTAGAATTTTATGGAGGTGTGGGATGAGCAAAAAAGGGGATTTGTCCATGAGAAAAACTTTATTAAAGAGCTAATTGAAACCAAACTCGCTATGGAGAGATCTTTAGGCATTTTTATATAAATCAATTAATTGAGTGTCTTGGCACTCCTGGCTGGAAAGACATAAGTGGCACCATATGGGAAGTGTCCTCCTGCAGCCTGGATGAAGAAGGAAGGCTCTGATGGACAGAAAGAACACCAGGGACACCACAGTTCTGTTCCACCAGTGGGAGGAACACAAATATTGAGATATTGGCATTAAACAGGAATCTGGAGAACTGCATCCAGGGATGTTCACCTGGACAGCTGTGTCCATGTGAGCTGTGGTGCAAACCAAACCTTGTGCAGGCTGTGGGGGAGACACAAGACAGATGGAGCTGTTCACATGTCACACATTAACCCAGTTTTCCTCCCAAGCAGGAAGACCTTCCTGCTGTGATATTTGAAGGAGCTGGTACTTGAGGGGATAGGCTGCTGTCATTCATGGAATCATGGAATATCCTGAGTTGGAAGCGACCCACAAGGATCATCCAGTCCAACTCCTGGCCATGCACACACACCCCAACAATCCCCCCCTGTCCCTTGAGAGGATCATCCAAACCCTCCTGCAGCTCTGGCAGCCTTGGGGCTGTGCCCACTGCACTGGGGAGCCTGGGCAGTGCCCACCACCCTCTGGGGGAAGAACCTTTCCCTGAGATCCAACATGATCCTGCCCTGACACAACTCCAGCCCTTCCCTGGGTGCTGTCCCTGGTCCCCCCAGAGCAGAGATTGGAGTTGCCCCTCAGAAGGAGCTGCAGACCCCGATGAGGTCTCCCCTCAGCCTCCTCTTCTCCAGCTCAACGCACCAAGTGCCCTCAGCTGTTCCTCATGTGGCTTTTCTTTGAGACCCTTCACCATCCTCATACCCCCTCCTTTGGACACTCTGCAATGGCTCAATCTCTCCCTTCCATTGTGTGCCCCCAACCTGCCCCACTGCTGCAGGTGAGGCTGCCCCAGTGCAGAGCAGAGCGGGACAATCCCCTCCCTCTCCCAGCCGGCCCTGCTGGGCCTGATGCCCCCCAGGACAGGGATGTCCCTCCTGGCTCCAGGCACTGCTGACTCAGCCTGCACAGATTTTGTTGAGGGGGATTTATGGTTCATACACCTCCACAAGGAGCTGGATTTGGCCCATCACTGCTGCCCATTCCTGTCCTTTCCTGCCCCAAAGCCCAAACCCTCTGCCACTGCCCCTCAGTTCTTCACCCCACAAATGTCAGCTCTTTCCCCACTGATCTCCCAGTTTCCTGATATTCCCCAAAGTCCTGCAAGTTGTAGTTGTCAAGTCTTTCTACAGTGTCTTCTCTTCACCCATTTTCCCTTTCCTCAGCTCTGCAGCTTTCCCTGGATTCTCTCTTCATTCCAGCTCCTTCCCATAAACTCTGTTCTTGCCTCCCTCTAATTTCTGTTTCCAGCAGCTGTAACTTTATCTATCCTGCATTTTTCTCTCCCAGTGCAGAAGACCTTCCTCTAAATCTTTCAGGAGCAGAGCATTTTCAGTCATTCCAGAGCATATTCCAGCTCTCCTGCTGGGTCCACTCACTCCTCCCACCTTCCCAGTCCTGCAGGGACTTTTCCAACTACTATCCTCTTCCACCTCCTTCCTCACCAGCAACCATTGATATAAATATCAATAATGATGAATTATGAATTGCCTTAGTGCTATTTAATAATTTACTCATTACTTTAAGTTCTTGAAGCAGATTGTTGGAGGCTAATGCTCAGCTAAAGAGCTTCAGACTTCTTGAACATTCTGTGCTGTATTAATTAAGACAAAATAGAAAAACAAACTTGAATGGAAAAGTTAGTAAAATACAGTACAGTTGTTCTCTGGAAGAAGTAACTACCAACTGTCTGCATTTAAGAAAGATGGTTTAAAGTTTTATCTGGGAGAAATAATAGAATGTAATAGATTCCAGAGACAATAATCAGGGCCTCATCTCAAAGTGCCAATCTTGCCTCATTTGCTATTCTGGAGAAGATGACTTTGTTATCAATAATGAAAGGAATTGGTACCTCCATTTAGACTTTTGTTAATACCATGTAGGCTTTTCTTTATCCATTTATTCAGGAGTCTTAACCAAAAATAAATCCCACGGCTAAAATGGAAATGATTTCTTTAAACATCAGTCCTTCTGACACTCTGTCCAAAGCCCCTCAAGGGAGAGGGGGAGCAGACCGAGCCCATCAGGGCCAGGGTGGAAGATAGGACTATTGGTAGAAAGTCCCTCCAGAGGAGAAGATCCTCCACAGCCACTTTCCAGGTCAAGAACAGCTAAAGCCTGAAGGAGGAAAGTTTCTCTTTTAACCCTATTCCTCATAATCATGGCAGAACAATCCCCATCAAAGTCTCATCCTGCATTTGAAAGCCACACTGCACTGCACCTACCAGGCATTCAGAATATTCATTCATTCAAATTAGGGCACACAATCGCATTGTCCTGTATCAAACTGCCAGCTACTGTATTTTGTCACAGTGACAACCAATTCACCTCCTCAGGTGACCTGGGAAAGCTGGTGGAACTCAGGGATGGCCCATCCAGGGTTCCTTTCTCTGAACTCCCACGTGCTGCTCACTGGTGGTCAGGAGTTGCCAGGTCTGTCCTTCCAAGAGGAAGAAATCCTTGGAAACTTTTCAAACTACACTTAGACATGCACAGAATCTGCTGAGCTGGAAGGGACCCACAAGGATCATCCAGTCCAACTCCTGGCCATGCACAGGACCATCCCCAAGAGTCACACCCTGTGTCCCAGAGCATCGTCCAAACACTCCTGCAGCTCTGGCAGCCTTGGGGCTGTGCCCACTGCCCGGGGGAGCCTGGGCAGTGCCCACCCCCCTCTGGGGGAAGACCCTTTCCCTGAGATCCAACCTGAGCCTGCCCTGACACAACTCCAGCCCTTCCCTGGGTGCTGTCCCTGGTCCCCACAGAGCAGAGATCAGAGCCTGCCCCTTGGGAGAAGCTGCAAACCACAGTGAGTAACATACAAAATATTAATTTATCAGATGATCTTCCTGTAAATTTACGGTCAGTCAAGCCTGTAATTACCACTTTTAATTATTGGTGTGCCAGAGCACCACCAGCTACCCAGAAAGGTCAGGGAGAGATTCACTATCGAATATAATCCATTAAAACTCTCTGCCAGCATTAGCACTGACCCTGCTGGGGAGGGTCAGACACCCATGTGTTCAAGGGGCTGAGGAGAAAAAACACATTCATTGATTTGCTCAGGTGGTTGGAACATGCTGGGTTTGTCCCTGCTTTCACTCTGAAGTAGGATTTGATGATCTTTGTGGGTCTCTTCCAGGTCAGAGTGTTCTGTAAATCTATGAAACCTCCATGCGCCCCATGGCTTCCTCCAGAGGAACCTAAGTGGGGAAATTGGAGAAGACCTTTGGTCTTTGACTTGTGTCTTCTGTAGTGACAACAACACCACAAAACCTCTTTTGTAAACCAGCCAATCCTTCCATGGACTCAGCTAGATTTCAGCCACAGTTTGACACTTCCCCCATGTCCCCTTGTCCCCACTGTGGTTTGCAGGGAGATGTGAAGAGGAGAGTGGGGTGGGAGGGAAGCCAGGTGGATAAACACTCTCTTCACACTCCTCGAAATGCCCCCTTTCAATGAGCTGATGTAGCAACTCGGTTTATAAGATGAACAGTTCCTTTCTCTAACAATATTCATTAGGTTACAGCTTGCTCACACTAATTATCAGCTCAGTCTTGGAGTGCTCATTAATCACCGCCCAGGAGCAAAGGTGATGCTGGAAGCCGTGACTGTGCCCTGGAGGAGAAGAGGGGAAGAAATGGTGCCGTGAGGAGAGAGGGAGCAGCTCAAGGATCAAGGGCTGGAACATTCCAGAACTGAGGAGACAACTGGGAGACACTCACACAAGTTTGGGGTTTATCAGTCAATGAGCCACAAAAGTGAAGATAAACCATTTTTCACTTTGAAAGACCAAAACCACAAGATTCATTTAGAAGGGAAACTTAAGTGAAAAAGAGAAAGCTGGTTGTCAGCTGGTGAATGTTTGGAAAATATCTGTATTTCTTCATAGTACCAAAATCAGCTGCTTTTAAGTGACTGCGACGTCACCTTCAGCATGAGCAGACTCAGGGGAGCAGAGCAATGTGACATCCCAGTTACAGCCACGGCTTGAAGAGAAAATCTTGTCTATTAAACATAGGTCCCTAACTCAGAACATACATCATTCCTACCACATGTCTGGGAGCTACCTGAAGATGAAAATATTGGGAGGTTTTTTTTCCCTTTCCACATTGGAAAACAATGAAAGCACTAGATCTTGATTTAGGAGGACAAGAATCCCTAGAAATAAAGAGATAACAGAAGTAAATGGAAGTGTAGAAATAAGAAATGAAAAAAAAAAAGCCCAGAATGAAAACAAATAACAAACCAAAGCCCACACCTGTCTGGAAGACAAAGAACATGCACAGGTAGAATTTGTCAAATTGAAAGAGAGAGAGAAAGAAAAAAGAAGAAAAAAAATGAAGGAATGGCAGGAAGTCAGGAAAAGAAGGAAAGAAGGAAAGAAAGAGAGAGAAAGAGAGAGAGAGGGAGAGAGAAAGAGATGAAACAAGAACAAACCCCAGAAATGGTTAACTGGATCAGTGGAAACTGTTCAGCACCTGCTTGAGTTTTATCAGAGAACACAAGAGTTGTGTTCTGCTCAAACCACTGGACCTGATCTTAGAAAACTACATACAAACAGCCTGGTGCTGTTAATCATGGCAATTTGAATAAAGCAAAATGGCCTTAAGCCTGTAGTTTCTGTAAGCTTCAGTGACCAGGTCATGAACAATGAAAGCTGAAAAGGTCAAGGTGAAGAAGAATTAAAGACCCCCAGAGTGAGGCTGAAGGCCAGAAACGACCACCTAATGCTGCTGCCTAAAGATGATTCTGGAAGGCTCCGCCCAGACTCTGCCTAGTCTCCGCCTAGTCATTAATATGCATAATCAGATGTTGTAGTCTTATTACTATGCAAAATTGTATGTTGTAATCATGTAGTGAAATGTAGAAAATGGCTCAGTTTGGACTGTTGATTTAAGCTGGTTTGTCCAGCGAGAGCTGGTTGGCTTTGCAGTGCTGCTCAAATAAATACCCTTCCTGCTAAAAGAACAAACTCTCTTAGCAGTTCCTTTCATACTGAGGTTTTTTTGGCATCAGAGAGAAAGAAAGGAAGAAAGAGAGGTAGAAGGAAGGAAGGAAGGAA
>WBMV01006543.1:21740-32355 GCA_013396655.1 Campylorhamphus procurvoides | reverse complement strand
GGGAAGGGAGAGGGGAAGGGAGAGAGGGAGGAATTCTGCATTACAAATCCTAAACCACTAAGTCTCACATGTAAAAGCCATATTCACTATATATTGTAAACTTGCCATGTTGACAACCAGCAATGGGAGCACAAATTAAGCATAGGAAGATTTAATATTTTTTGAAAAATATGAGTGCCAAGAACCCATTATCACTGTCCCAGGATTCCCACAGCCCTGCCAGGAGGGATCCTCATGATCAACAGCTGAAGAAATGCAACAACCTTGGGATGAAGTGGCTGGTTCTGACAAAAAGAGCTGCTGAAGAGATGAGAAAAAAACTTCTCAGTGGAGGGAGGTCACAAGTGGCTCAGGATACCTGCAGATGGTCTGTGTCCTAGTTACAGCAGCCAGGACCAGTTTGTCACTGTGTGAGTGTCACCAAAACTGTGCATTCTACACCCTCTGTGCCATTTCTGAGGGACTGTCCATCATGGAGCGTTGGCAGCAGCTGCCCAGGGCACACCTGACCCCTCAGGGGACACAGGGGGTGTTAAAGAGCCCTGTGAGACAGGGGAGTGTTTCTGTCCTCACCCCAGTGTCGTAGCTGGTATAACTCCCCTCTGGGGAGGCAGCAGCACCTTCACACCCACCTGAGGGGTCATGTCTGTTCATGGGCCGTCAAGGATTCCCAAAATATCCCAGGACTCACAGAGTAAATCACCCACTGTGGAACTCCTCACCCTGGGGGAGGTGCTGGGCATCCCCACCTGAACCTGAGCATAGATAATCCTGGGGTCTGGGGACTTCTGGTACCACCTGTGGGATCCAGAGCAGGACCAGAACCTCAACAGGGCTGTGACTGTGACCATCATCCTCACCAACAGGTTTTCCTTTCCTTTCCCTTTGCCCTCAGGGGGCCCCTGTGGGGCTCAGCACAGGGGCCACTGAACACCATTCTGTTCATGCCTCAGGGGTCTGGGTTATACAGCTGGGTTTGTGGCTCAAAACCAATTTTTCTCTGTATCATTGTATTTAATGTGATCTTTTTATTAGATTGTAACTGTGACTTGTAATCCCTCTTGAGTTGAGTTCATTTCTCCACCAGTTTAACCCAACAGAGTCTGAAAGGCTGGGGAGATGACAGCGCTGACACGAAATGACTCAGGACTGGCGGGAAGACTGACTGAAAACCCTCACAGCTAAAGCTGCCAGCACTGACTCCAGGACAGAATGGCATCTGCGATTTGGCACAGGAAAACAGAATTGGGCACCAGAAGGACAAGAGCCCCACATTTACAGCCATAACAATGGGTTTGAGCTCACTGTTATTGCACAGGGAAAGTTTTGAAGTCAGGGGATCTAAAGAGATTCAGAGTTTCCTAACAGATGGTCCAGCAGAAATATCAACTCAATCAGAGAGAAAGGAAATGGGTGTTGGAATGTTCTCAGAAAACAAAAGAGGCCCAGACTGAAAGCACAGAGTAAATCCCTGCTGTATCGGCATCCTGAACACCGGGTGATCCCCTCAGACAGACCTGAGGGTGTTGGGAAAGGCTCAAGGAGAGAAAGGTGTGTGATCACAAGTCTGGATTGAGTGGCACAGTAAATCATTGCAATTAGAAAATGAAATTTGTGAGAGGGAAATAAAGCAGGTTTGGGAGTGCAGTGGAAAGGGTAAATGGATGAATTGCAAACAACGGGCAGCAGGGTGGGATGCTGGCGGCACACACAAACCCATCAGGAGATAAACTAAGGACTCTCCAGCACTGGATGCTGCAGAGGCTAAAATTCAGTGGGAATGTTCAAGAAATAAGCCAAGTCAGGGATGAAAGAGCCATTCCAAGCATTCACTGGATACAAGGACACTCCTTCCAGAAGGTCCCTGTGCTGCAAATGCCCAGAGCCCCCAAGGCCACACCGGGGAGGTCTCTGTCACAGGGGGAGTGGAAGCTTCAACAAAGTCTATTAGAGAAGCTCCCATTGAGTGACAAGGGGAGAAAGGACCCCTTTGCTTTCTAAACTCTGCTCAGAGAAGAGTCCTGGGGCAGCTGGATCCAATCCCAGTCCCAGACTCTGCCAAGGGTTTAAGTGTGAGGAATTCCAGAGGTGGGATTGAACCTTTGCACAACTTTGTCCTGCAGGAGTAAGGATGGCAAACCAGACATATTTATATCAAATAAATGATTTAGGATGATAATGATAAGACATTAAGTCTTAATTACAATTATTTACTACACAATACAGAAGCTAAAACTACCAGTATAGTGTAGTATAGGGCACTGTATCAAAGCAGTGATATCGAAGCAATTGTATAAAAGCAATCACATTAAAGCTGGAACAATGCAAGCCATTATTAAGTAGAGATGGATGTCACTCCCTCAGACCAAGGACCGTGGACAAATCTCTTTGGCTCAGCCTTGAGGAGCGACCTTGAGGGGTCACCACCCGAGGGAGGAATCTCCATACCCAGCCCAGGGAGGGCATGTTGGAAGAATGTGCTATTTGAAGGTGGGGCTGGACTTTTATGGTACAAAGTGCTGGACTGTCACTCAGGTGTCGCCAGGGCAGCTGTGCCAGCTCAGTGTGTTTAGATAAGGACACTTGACCAGCTCTGCCACACCTTTGTCTCACCAGCTTTGCAAATAGGGCATTGTTGGAGTTGTTTGACTCCATTCCAGGAAAACCATCCTGCTCCAGCATCCTTGTTCTTCCTCAGCTTTTGTCCTCCTTTGGATCTGTAGCAGCCACTGCTCCAAGCGGGAGCATCCTCTGGTCAGGCCTTGTCTCCAGCAAACCCATTCAAACACAAAGGAGAAGACTGAGACTGCTGCAGGAATTGAGTGAAAATAATTGCAAACCCCATCATTTCCCAGAAGCTGAATCCAGCACCAGCAAGAGCCACTTTTTTTTTTCCTTTCAAAAGATCTTGTTATATTAAATTATTTTGTAGATATTTTCTCTCTTTTACTATGATAAGTGGCTACCAGACTGACTTAACAGTTATTTATTGCAAAGATAAAAATGAGAGGAAAACTGATTTTTAATGCTAGAATATCATTTACTGTCTGGACGTGCATAAGCAAGAAAAATTATTAGATATGGACCTGAAGTGGTAGAGTTTGAGCCTAGAGGTCATTGAAAGATGCCTGGACAGAAATAGCGCCATGCAGGCAGCCTGTGCAGGAGATGGAATACACCTTTCAGCAAGTATTTCTCCAATTATTCCCTGAGATAGAAACATATCTTTGGAATAAAATCCAGCTCCTGGCCAGATGCTGCCTTGGTACTGCTCTGGAATTTCACATTCAATTTGTTTCCATCAGACTCCTCAGTCTGCTCAGAATTACTATTTGCCACATTGTCCATTTTTCCTTCTCCTGCTCCTGCTAATCAAGATCCACACTCATGGATTTCAGGTGGATAATCCTGCAACGCCAGTTCTTTGTTTGTTGATCCCACAAAGTCCTATAACAAACTTTGCACCTACAAATATCTTTCAGAGAATAATTATATTGATTATTGTCACCTTTTTAAAGCACTGATTCTGCATCTTCTGCTTTCATATCAGCTCCAGGCAAAGGGAGGACACACTTCCCACACAACTACACTTCCTTTACCACAGAGTCCTATCAGTTTTGGGGTTTGGTTTGCTTTTAATATTAAGTAATCACAAAAAAATGTCTAAGGATATGAATATCCCATTGAAGAAGTGTTACAGCTAGAAATCAAACCCACTCTTTCATGGCCTGTTGTCTGGTTTTATTTGGCTGATATCCTTTCAGGATCTTCCCTTGTTGTGCTCCACAGGGATCTCTCTCCCCAGGGAGTGTAGATTCTACTGAAGTCTGTCCCATTCAGGCTTCCGGTGTGTTTTCTTCCTTCTTTTCTTCCAACAACTTACCCTATGAAAACAAGAGGGAGATTTGACTTTCAAAGGGTATCTATGAGGCACTATAAGCTGCTGAGAGAGACAGGCTGGAATTTGCTGAACAGCACTCTTTGTGCCTTCCTTTAATCCCTTTACTGCCATCAGAAAATTGGACTGAGCTATCAGGTCCAAGATATCAGGAAAACAAGCAGAAATATGAAGTTACAGTGCTACTCCTGGAGCACACTGCTCTTCCTCATGGATTTGGGCAGAAACCAGGGGTGTAGGAGGCATGTTCAGGCTGCTGGGTCTCAAAGTAGGGAAGGAGCAGAGGAACCCTCAGCCTGGGGATCTGAATTTGCTGCTTCTCCCTATCCAGTCACCAGATTCCATTGCCACTCCTGTGGTTTCTCCAATGTCAGGATCCTCTAAATCCTCTGCATCTTCTTGTCCTCTGCATCCTCTGTATCTTCTCGTCCTCTGCATCCTCCGTATCCTCTCCCACTCTGCATCCTCTCATCCTCTCTCCCACTCTGCCAAGTGGGGGTGTGACTGGGATGGAATAGAGATGTTGTCCCCCACGGCAAGTGTTCCTGGTGCTGGAAAGGACACCCCTGTGTGTGGGACCATGTATTAATAATGTTTGACCTTTTAAAAGACACTTGGGAATGGAAAGTCCAAGGAAGGGAACTCCAGAAATTTGCTGACTATGATTTCATGGGAAAAGAGTACAGTAAAACAGCAATGAAGGGGACCTTACAAAAAAGCACTGGCAAAAGACCTTAATGGAGGGGGGGAAAGTAATAGGAGAAACTTGTGGCTGCATTGGGTGATTTTCAGGGATTTGGAAACAGGAAAGAAAACGTACCATGAGTGGAAAGTAAATGTGAAAATAAATTAGCAGAAGGTATGAAATGAAATGAAATTAAATGAAATGAAGACAGAAAATGAAATAAATCCTTGGATTTATTATCCTATATGAATAGGAAAATGGAATAAATCCTCAGATAATCCCACACAGAGTAAATAATAGATGGTATGGAGAAAGCTTAAGGAGTCAGTGCAGCCCTTGCTTTAAAAGAAAATGTTATCTTTTTACCAATTATTGATGCAATTAATTTGAAGAGAGGAAGAAAACAGGAGTTTATTGCCGAGTGCTGGATCTTCGCCCTTTACTTCTGACCACAACAGAGGAACAGTGACATCCCAGAAGACTGGGAGGGAATAAATATAACATCTGCCATTAAAAAGGAACCTGGGCAAATACAGACAGGTCAGTGTAACCTCATACCTGGAAAAATCCTGGAATAAGCAGTTAAGCAGTGGTTTATAAGCACCTGGAGGACAATAAGGTAATAAAAGCCCACACGGATTTGACAAGAAACAATTCATATTGAAACAACGTAATTTCCTCCCCTTGTCAGGACAGCTGGTCCAGGGGATGGGGAAGGCAGGAGGTGTGATACCCTCTGGCTCTGGCACAGCCCACGGGGCAGAACGGCAAGTGTGCCTGGGGAAAATGAGCTGCAGGAAACCCTCACAGGGGATAAACCACCCTGAGAACGTTGGATGCCAGGAAAAACTTCTTCCCCAGAGGATGGTGGGCACTGACCAGGCTCCCCAGGGCAGTGGGCACAGCCCCAAGGCTGCCAGAGCTGTAGGAGCGTTTGGATGATGCTCTGGGGCACAGGGAGATGGTCCTGTGCAGGGCCAGGAGTTGGATTCGATGATCCTTGTGGGTCCCTTCCAGCTCAGCACATTCTGAGATTCTGGGATTCTGTTCCTTGGTGGTTCCCTCAGTTTGGGGCTCTGTCTCACAGGGCTCTGGCTGTGCTGAATGCTCTCAGTAATTTTGTATTACAGCTTCTAAGGCAGAACAGGTCACAAATGTCACACTGAGGCCACAGACAATCAAGAACTCAAGTGGAGAACACAAAATATCCACAGATTGCCTATAATGGATGTCCAGGCACAGGGAAGGGACCCCTGCCAGGGAGGAGCCCTGCCCAGCACAGTCCCTCTGTGACAGGGACTCTGTCACCACGTACTTCTGAAGGGCCTGGGGTTTGCACAGAAGTTGAAGTGCAGCTGGTGCTGGGGAGAGATGTGTCACAGACCTCCTTTTATTGCAGTCTACATGTCCACTTGTCTCTGCCTGGAGAGGCCAGTGTGTCCACTGACCAGCTTTGCTGACCAGGAGCAGCAGGACAACCAGGCAAATGAATTTTACAGGCTCCTCTTAAGGAAAAGAGCCATTCTGGTTCCACGTTCTATGTGGCAGCTTTGTGTGCCCTCAGCTAAGAGATCAAATTGGCTTCTTAGCTAAAACTAAAAAATTCCAAAGGATCCCAGTGCAGCATGTGGGTTGACTGCTATAAATATGTAAAGTCTTAAGGGATGTGTGATTAGAATGTGGCTCAGAAGACTTTTCCCTCAAAACATCTTTGGCTCTTATTCAGTATGGACATGAACTTTCAGAAGGGGCTGCCCCGGGGGGTTGGAGTCCCATCCCTGGAGGTGCCCAAGGAAGGACTGGCCATGGCTGTCAGTGCTCTGGGCTGGGTGACAAGGTGGGCATCGGGCACACAGTGGATTTTATGATCCTGGAGATCTTTTCCAACCTCAGTGATTCTGTGAAAACTGGCACAAAACGTTTCGGCAACTCAGGCAGTGTCTTCACAGGTGACATGGGCCCCTGACTGCTGCTCGTTGGATTTGTGCTTGTGTCCTCCTCAAACCTGTAATTATCAATCCACACCTTGTTCTGGCTTTCAAGAATGTGAAAATCCCTCTCCTTGCCCCACAGCTCTCTGACCCTTCCTCAGGGCAATCCCTGTGGAATGCCTCTGCCCTTTGGGGCATTCCAGGCTCCTGTTCCAGCAGCAGCAGTGACAACATGATGGGCTTCGAGCACAGGAAACATCCCTGATGGCAGGGGAAGTTCACAGGAATATTTCCCACATTCAGAAATGGAAAAGATGACTAGAAATAAAACACAAAACACAACTGAATTTGTATTGAGCTACGTGGGAAATATGTATTTTCACTCCATAAAGCTCATTTACCAAGAGTTTATCACTGTAGGGAGCTGTTCTGTAGCAGATGTTTCCAACTGGCCCATCCCCAATGTAACATTCAGATAATCCATCAGATTTTCTTCCCCTATTCTTAAGCAAATGTATTTCTTAGAAAAGGCCTGGGGAGGAGATGGAGGAGTTGTGTGTCCATCCTTCCCCAAAGCAGGATGAGCGGGAAGCCCTCCAGCAAAGAAATTGCCTCAGCCCTTGTGTCCAACATCTTGTGGGGACATCTCAATCACACTGGGGGCCACCTCTCCCCTGTTCTTGGCAGGGAGCCCTTACAACTCATCCTGAAGTGTTCCTTGTCTGCTCTGGCAGATGATTGGTAACCTTAGCACCTTGTGAGCTTTGTAAATGTGCCAAGCACTTCACAGGGTAAAAATGTGAATTGCACAACTCTTTTGAATGCTGTCACCTCTGGTGTCTTCTCAGCTTTCTGCAGAGTTCACTCACAGCCTCCCTCCATAGCTCTGAGGGGAGATAACAGACAGGAATTGTTTCCGAGGTTCTCAGACACAAACACTGGGAAGATTTCAAAGTGCTCCAGAGAGTGGGATCAGAACTAAACATGACCTTGGTGAATTGGAGGCATGACCCAAAGTAAATGCAATCAAATTCAACAGAGACAAACGCAAACAGCTCAGTCTGCTGGGATTCAGGCAGGTGAGGTCACCCTTGCCATCAAAGCTGGGCTGGGAATTTTCTATCCCTCTCGCCGCCTCCAGTCTGCTCATTTCTGCCTCAGTAGAAGTTTGCTGCCCTTTTAGGTGTGATGATCAACTGTTTGTGGGGCTGCACGACAAAGCAGCTCCCTGAGACAACTCAGAATAAAAATACCTCTTCTTTATTTGTAAAGTGTGACATAGCTGGTGGTTCAGCTCCGGCTCGGGTTCACAGCACAGCCCCACAGGCAGCCGTGTCTGTAGGGAAGCAATCTGCAACAGGGAGAAACACACAGGCTGCCAGGAACAGGGAGCAGAAACTCCTCTGCTGGAGCCAAGTTCCAGGCACAGCCATTTGGATGAAGAAGAAATCAGATGTACAAAGAGCAGCACAGCCCAAGCTCCGAGGCAGAGTCTGCCACAAATTCCATGTGGTGCCTTTGCAAAGAATAATCCTGGAATCATGGAATCACAGGCAGGGATACCTTCCACTAGCCCAGGCTCCAAACCCAATCCAACCTGGCCTTGGACACTTCCAGGGATCCAGGGGCAGCCACAGCTTCTCTGTCCAACCTGTGCCAGGGCCCGCCCACCCTCACAGCCAGGAATTCCTTCCCAATATCCCATCTAAACCTACTCTCTGGCAGTTTAAGACCATTCTCCCTCGTCATGTCCCTCCAATTCCTGGTGATGAGCAGACGAACAGCTGCCAGGAACCTAAACCTGACCCTGGAATGCAGGAGCAGGGGGCATTAAGGGATGAGAGACCATCAGCTTAGTGCTGGGGCTTTTCCTGCCAATGGACTTTAATATTCATGCTGATACCTTGGAGGGAAACCAGAAAAAGAAGATCCGTGTGGAGAAATCAGTAAGGAATTGGTAACTATTCCCTTCTAGTAAAGAGAAGTGAGGGAAGACATTCCAGTCCCCCACAACATAAACACAGTTAGAGATGAATAACCACGTGATGTCCATCTTGTACAGGGTGAAAGGGCAAAAAGTGAACAGCTGGTTTTCCATAAAAGACCTTTCAGTAACATAATAATAAAAAACTTCTGCCCATCCAGAGAGAGAAGTGCAGGAGCAGATGCATGACAATTATACAGGTACAACTGCAGGGGAGAACCTTATTAATACATCTATTAAGGGTTGGTCCCTGGCTGCGCCTCAGTTCAAGTGGGAGATTAAATGATCTCCTGAGGCTCCTTTAAGTCTTGTATCCCATGGTCTGTGCGATTTTTCCAGTGGCATAGGAAGCTGTGGCCTAAAAAAAACAACAACCAAAGGGAAATCGCCTTTTCAAAATGACAATGCATCTCCCAGCAAGGCGACCTCATCTTGAACTCTGCTAGAAAGTGAGCTGATAAAGGCTGGGGTACAAACAGAGGAGGCTGCAGGAACAGCAAACATAATGATTAGAGACTTGGGAAACAGCAGCAATGTCTTCATGTCTAGAAGAAGATGAAATCTGGGCACATCATATTAAGCAAACCAGAGGACAAGTGGGTGTGCTCAGAATCTTGACTCTGGCTTGTACAGAATTATACTTTATTGACACATATCAGATGGAAGACTAATGAAGAAGATTGGGCAGAAGCAAGGACTGGATTTTGTTTGTTTTATTGTAATTGGTTTCCACAATAGATAATTAACTGTAGAACTCATTGCTCTGAGACATGTCAAAGACTGGGAACTTATCAAGGGGAGATAGAACAGGAGAGATGTCAACAAGAATGAAAGATAGAATATGTATTTAGGATGAATAAATTATTCCTGCTGGCAAATTAAATCAGCCACTAAGCCCTATGGACAGGAAAGATGTAGTTCTGAAGCGCAGTGTGGAATATTTGCTTATTACGGATGTTTATTCTATATGGTGCTGTCCACCATGTCCAGCAGAATAAGTCACCAGGTAGATCAATGTCACGGAATGATGGAATCATTGCATGGTTTGTGGGAAGGGACCTTAAAGCTTGTAATAGATGAATTTATAATTTGCCAAAATCAAACAAATTAAGTATTTTTAATATCTTTATTTGACTAAACGTAGAAATAGAAGTTTTTAGACTAGTTTAAACCTTCAGTTTATCTTTCCCTCAGGCAACCTCACCCATTCCCCCCCATCAGGTGTGGAGAATAGATTAAACTCTCAGGTTATCTTTTCTTCCCACAGCAGACGCACCCTTTTCATGTGCAAGCTCAGGGTTTGATGAACCACTCTTTCCAGTCCCCCCCTTCTCCTATCTCCCCAAGCCTCTCAGGGCAGCCTTCCCTTCTGCAAGCCTCGAGCTGGAGAAGGCACCCCCTGCTTCATCTCCCCCTTCCCGTGAAGCCTTATCGTGTCCTCTGGGCTGGTGTTCACAGCCACATTCCCCCTTCCCCTCCCTGGGAGCCCCTGGCGCTATCAGCCTCCTAACCTGGGGTGGGCACCCCTGCTCCCCAGGGCACCCGTGCTCCCCTGGAGTCCCTGGCACTGTGTATTCCCCCTGCCCCGAACGCCCCACGGTCCAAGCCTGCCGTTCTCCACGATTTATGCTGGCGAGCTCCTGCTGGGACTGGAGAACGTGCCCGGATTAGCCCTCCAGCCCTAAAGCAGCACGGAGCAGCACTGCAGTCCATGTTCCCATCCCCCCATCCTCCCTCTGTTCCACATGGACCCGCTCCCCTTTCCTGTATCGAGTGGTACCCCAAAACCTTTTTACACACTCCTAAAACCCAACACAAGCAGCACAGCATGACATAAAACTTCCCTGATGCAGGGACACACAGAAANCCTGACGCAGGGACACATAGAAACAGAGGCAGCACCACTCCGCTCTTCCCACATGGCTGGCAGAATCTCCTGAGAGCTGTGTTTTCCTGCCCAAAGCTGCTTAAAGCGTCCCAACCTCATCTGAGGGACGGCGCTTTCCCCCAAAACCTCCCGGATCCCCCAAATTCCCAGCGTTACCCTCTCCCACAGAACCTCTCCTGTGTCCATGCCTTTTGCATGGCTAAATACAAGCCTTTCTCGCAGTTGGAGC